>JAKGSA010001263.1:0-82321 GCA_033558755.1 Philaethria dido | reverse complement strand
CAACGCATCTACAACATCTCTGGTGGTGTAGATGTGTTGCCAACCTAGAGGATAGAGACGGAAGGGGAGGATAATGTAGTAGTCCGCTATCGGAACCACCACATTTTTGGGAAAGAATGGGTGGGAAAGGGGAAAACCTGGCTTACATGCCATCGAACCGGAACACATCACAAGATATTTGGCGGTTCGTCTTTGACATGATAGTGGTCGCGAGCCAGACGGAGGACGAACCTCCTACCACCAAACAAAAAGAGTTCCTTGAAACTTCTCATCTTTTTTAAAATATTTAGATACAGTACAGATCCTGTTGATGTGTTTAAATGTATTGTTTTAGCAATATGTATGTAATTTTATGTAAAAGTGTATAATAAACACATGGTAGTGTGTGTTATATTTATTTATTTAATATAGAAGGTAGTTCTTATAATAATAAAAACTATTTGGTTCTCTGTTCTTCTTCTCAGTATAGATTTCCCAAAAATAGTGAAGTTAAAGAATTGTTTCCCATATTAATACAAAGAGGAATTACTTTAATATAATGGTTGCTAGGATATATGACTTAGGGACAAAGTAAAATATAACTAAACTTTCTTCGTCTTTCCTACAAAATCACTACGTTCTATTAACTCTTTTTTTTTTTTTTTTTTTTTTTTTTTCTTTTTATGGATACCGAATGGCAAACGAGCAGAAGGACCGCCTGATGGTAAGTGGTTACCTTCGCCCATGAACATCTACAACACAATAGATGTACTAGATGCGTTGCCAACCTAGAGGATACAGATGGAAAGGGAGGACAATGTAGTAGTCCGCTATCGGAACCACCACATTTTGGGGAAAGGATGGGTGGGAAAGGGGAAAACCTGGCTTACATGCCATCGAACCGGAACACATCATAAGATATTTGGCGGTTCGTCTTTGACATGATAGTGGTCACGAGCCAGACGGAGGACGAACCTCCTACCACCAAAACTCTTGTAGTACTAAAAGATTTCTTGGTAGTACATTTAAAAAAGACTCTATTTCATGTGAAATTAAGATCATAACAATATAGAAAACCGTCAATGCACTAAATATTAAATTAATACGAATAACTCAAAAACTATTCCTCAAATCTCAACCAAATTTAATTAAGACCACATCAAAAGCCCAAGCTATAATATAAAATAATTATCATCAAAATTGGTTCACCCAATAACGAAATAGCGCACGCACACAAAAATACTGCCAAATCAATAACCTCCCAGTTGGTTAAAAATACTTTATCATAATAATATATCAATACACCTCTTTTCAACTGCAGTTTTTAAATAAAAAAGTTTTAAAAAATTGATAAAAATGCATATCATTGAGACAGGAAGTGTATGTATGTAGGTGTCAGCTAAAAAAATTGTCACGCTCCGTTTGCTTTACGTCAAAACAAGAAACCATTGTACAGTTATTTCAAAGTATTTTGATGCGTCCAAAATTAAAAACTTAATTAGTTGTATGTTTTCATAAAAAATATACTGTTGACGTCATTTTGACGCAGCTAAGGTTTATTTAAAAAAAGGCAGTTCCACGCTCTTTCCTGTATAGTAGGGTAGTCATAAGGAACGTAGTGTCAAGTCACTCTATTCTCCACTTGAATATTTTAAATAACTCTCTCTTTCTATCTCTTGAGATTATCGTGGCGCAATGGGAGAGTGCCTGACTGTAGATAAGATTGGGTATGAGTTGAATTCTCACTCTGGTGATATTTTCGCTCTGGCAAGACTAAGTGTAGCGTTGAGTTCCGCCAAAATACATTACCCTGCTAAAGTGTGTATTCCTTTTTAACCGACTTCCAAAAAAGGAGAATGTTTTCAATTCGATTTAATTTTTTTATGTGTGTTACGGTATATCTTTTCAATGGGTGACCAATTTTGATGATCCTTCTTGATATGATAGCTCATCTTAATGTTATAATTTTACCTTTTAGTGCTTCTTTTATTCTTTTTTTTATGTTACAAATCTCTGCTTACTATAGTTTCTGTTTATATTTTTACAATTGATATTCGAACCCGTAACACTTGCAACATTTCAAAAGTTAAACATAAACGTAAAGGAATTAGTACAACGATATTCAACGTCGCGTTTTCCCTTGGCCCGCGGCTTTTTATAGGGCCTTACTACCTACTAAATCATCTAGCGAAACGGTAGAGTCACCATTTGAGCTTAAAATCGTGGAAAGCTTGTGGAAAATGTGTTCAAATAATAATATTAGATTTTTTTAAATAAATAAATGTGTTTTTCTTTGTATTTTGCTTTTAAAATATTTTTTTTTACCGCTTTACAATTTATTCCACGTATAAGTATATAGAGATAGCCTAATGTCAATCTCTTTTTCATGTGTGATGTCTAGACATCGGAGATGATCTTCGAATTTCAGACATTTCGTGTTAAGAAGCAAAACTTGACGTAGCGCTTCTTTACATTAAAGTATACTATATTTTTTTTATCATATTTAAATTATTTCATCATGTGGTTTCATCATTGAGCGAGAAGTGATAAACGAAGTGTTTTGGCATAAATTTCTGTCTGACTACCCTCTTAGACGGCAAAAAGCTAGAAAATGCTTTTTTTACATTAAAAAATATTATTAAATGTGAATTTCTCCGCTCTGCATTGATTTTCAGCACTCAACACGCAATATCAAGCAGAAAATAGGCAATGGAGTGTTTTTACACTGTGTTCTCTCCGTTTAACCTTTTTTTTTACAGTAAAAAGCATAAAATTGGTTGTTTTTTAATTAAATCAGATTTTTTCATTAAAACATATCCACCCTAGCGCCTCTATCTAAAGATTACCATACAATAGCGCCGCGTCCTTGGCCGTATCTATCCATCTTCCGATCAAACGGTTAATCTTCACATACTCAAGGGGTAGCCAGTAGTGAAAATATTATAATGATAAACGCTTTATTAGTAATTAGTAGCAAAGAGTGATAATCTAGTAACGCTAATTTTACCACTAATGGGTCAATGTAGCAGTCCGCTATCGGAACTACCTACATTTTTGGGAAAGGGGTGGTGGAAGGTGAAAATCTGGCCATATGCCATCGAACCGGAACAATATCATTAGATATTTTGCGGTTCGTCTTTGACATGATAGTGGCCGCGAGCCAGGACGGAGTGTAATTTCTCAATGTTTTAATAAAGTCGATTAAAAACCTTGTTATCGCGCCAACAAGTCTACAAACTCACTTTAATGTCAATGTACGTACACTAAAAATGGGAAGTAATTTTACATTTAAGAAAAAATAAGAAGTTATAGTTTTTCTGCATGTATTTCTCAGCAACTATGTTATCATATTAATTAGCTACACCGTGAAGGATAGTATCCTGTGGAGATTTTGTATAATTTAACATATTAATAACTAACAGTAAGAAGCTTGTAAAATATATTTTTTTCTAGGAAGTATAGTTGTAAAAAAATTGTTGTAAAAAGATGATAGATAAATTCATAGGCTCGATTTTAATTTGAATCGATAATTGAGTTTACACGCTGTATCCCGCATATAGCAGGGTAGGCAGAGGAAGCAAAGAACCTAGTGTTGGACACTCCGTTCTATTAATATTCCGTTCCCCACTTTCCACTGAATTGAGGCATTGCGTGCTGGGACTCAACTCCGATCAAATAATCCGATCACCGATCGAAATAATGATCGCGAGCCAGTCGGAGGACGAACCTCCTACCACCAAGCTACTGGGATACCCACCTCATACGGGACGCTACAGCGGCGGAGGGGAATTGTATTCCAACCCCGTCCCCTCACAGGGACATTACGTGTTAAGTGGTGGAACTTCATCGTCTTGTCTTAGCAGATACATAGTGACTCTTTTTAGTGACTCTTTTCTCCTCAAAATACATTAAAACATTACGTAATATAAAATTTAATATATTTTTTATAAATGTTTTATTTTTTTAAACAATATATAATATCGTGGTATAACTTTTATTAAGGTCATACGAGAAGGGTCTCGAAAAGGTCAAGGAGTGATATTTTCTGTTATGTGTTACATTTTTATGCAACTGTAAATATATATATATATATATATGTATATACATATATATCAATAAGGCAAATAACTTAGTGTTGATCCTGAACCTAGTGTTAAGACACTCCGTTCCCTACTTTCCGCCGAATTGAGGCATTACGTGCTGAGTGGCAGAACTCAACGCCACGCTTTGCCTTGTTACCAAACCCAAGAAAGTAGGAATCGAACCCCACAACCTGTCGTTTACAGCTCCATCGCTTGTGCCTCTCCGCCACGACAAGCGTTATAAATCAAAAGACACAAACCGTTCAGAAGCAAAACGTCCTCGGCGGAACTGAACCTATACTCCATTACGTATATACATACAAGCACTATTTACACCATACACATATGTATACATATATATGTATATACATAGAAATAGCATTTTGTTCTTAACAAAAAATACTTTTATAGCATAAAATTGCATTAAAATCAATAACCAATTAAAAAATTATTATGGACTATTATAATAGGTAAGGAAGTTCACTTATTATTGAATGATAAACTTTATCTATGAATATAAAATAATATAAAAGGGGAATATATTGCATTTATGGTATTGTATTGGTGGGTCTGACCCCACTCTGGGAAAATGTAAAATTTAGCATTTTCATTTCTTGTGTGGTAAAGGCAAAAGGGGCGGCGTTGAAATCCGTCACTGACACGCAATGCCCTCAATCTGGCGGGAAAGCTTGAAACGGAATTGTTGAAAGAGGATGGAGTGTCTTAACACTGTTCTCTGGTCTCTGCCTACCCTGTATGTATGTGTGGATACAGAGTGGAGTTAAAAAAATAAATTCGAATACCTCTTAATTCAAGATTTACCTCTTTCTTCTGCGTCCCGGTTTGGCTCTTCGTAATTGTAAGCATAGTTATAAAGAAATGAAACCTATAAGTACGTGAAATTGTTAGCTTTTACAATTTTTAAACTTTATCGGTTATTTCATATACGAGTACATGTTTACTCATATATTAACTTGTATAATACCAATGATTCAATAAATAATTGAGTACTATACAAATTAAGCATGTGACTTGTTTTTTTTTTTTTTTTTTTTGTTTTACATTTAAATGTAACTGTTATTTCCTGTGTGTATATGTATATACACACAGGTGGTTTAGGTGGTGTATGTCTGTCCTCCGACTGGCTCGCGACCACTATCATGTCAAAGACGAACCACAAATATCTTAATGATGTGTCCGGTTCGATGGCATAAGCCAGATTTTCCTTTCCCACCCATCCTTTCCCCCAAAAATGTGGTGGTTCTGATAGTGGATCACATTGTCCCCCTTCCATCAGTATCCTCTAGGTTGGCAATGCATCTACAACATCTCTGGTGCTGTAGATGTCTATGGGCGAAGGTAACCACTTCACCATCAGGTGGTCCTCTGCCTGCTCATGGTCCGTTATCAATAAAAAAAAAAAAAAAAAAAAAAATGTAATTTGTACTTGAAGTCCTTAATGGCTCAGTGAAACAGTTTTACTGTAAACATGATGGATTGTGGTGTCTGATTTCCACGGAATGCACAATAAAAACGTACTTATTAGGTATAACTCAAACACTAGTGGCAGTACTAAGACAATATTGTTCAATAACTTTTTATATTTTTCCATTTCCGAACCATTCGTACATACATACATAGCTTCACGCTGTATCCCGCATATAGTAGCGTAGGCAGAGGGGGAACCTAGTGTTAAGATACTCCGTTCCCCACTTTCCGCCGAATTGAGGCATTGCGTGCTGAGGTGGTGGAACTCAACGCCGCGCTTTGCCTTGTTACTAAACCTAGGAAATGAAAAATTCTATTCCTTGGAGTGGGTTCGAGCTACAACCTGTCGCGTTTACAGTCGCACGCTTGCAGCCTCTGCGCCACGACAGTTATCAATTTAACTGTATTTTTGTATTTACTTTTTACCGGGTGAACCAATTTTGATAATTCTTTTTTTATATGATAGCTTCTGATATGGTCTCATTTAAATTTAGTAATCTGAGTAATAATTTTTGATATATTCGTAATACTTTTTTTAACTTCACGCTTTGTCCCAAGCAGGGTAGCCAAAGAGAACGGAGCGCCAAACGCTACGGTATAATTTTTTTTTTTACATTATTTTATTAAATATATAAATATGTTGTTTTAAACTTTATCCCGTACAGAGACATAACTAGTATTGTCAAAACACCTTTTTTTTTTTTTTTTTTTTTTTTTTTATGGATACTGATGGCAAACGAGCAGAAGGGGGACTGCCTGATGGTAAGTGGTTACCTTTCGCCCATGAACATCTACAACACAAGAGATGTACTAGATGTTGCCAACCTAGAGGATACAGAGATGGAAAGGGAGGATAATGTAGTAGTCCGGCATCGGAACCACCACATTTTGGGAAAGGATGGTGAAAGGGGAAACTGGCTTACATGCCATCGAACCGGAACACATCATAAGATATTTAAGGTCTGTCTTTGACATGATAGTGGTCGTGAGCCAGACGGAGTGACGAACCTCCTACCACCAAACAAAACTCAACCTTTTCTCTTCAACTTTCCTCCAACATTACTTGTTAAATGCGGAACTCAACGCCGTGTTTTGCCTCACGATGACCTCAAATCATAATATTTGATAGTAAAACACTAACATAAGATACTAGAAACTTTCTTTAATTTATGATTGTGTTTCAAAAATAACGAATTTTAACTCTATTTATATGAAAATAAGGTATAAAATATCTTTTTATTTAAAGTCTAGATAGATTTTATCGTAAAATCTAAGTTAGTCTAAGACTTGCTGATTTACAGTAGTTTTAATTAGTAGTAAAATGTAATCGGTTAGTTGAAGTTTAAAAAGTAATATATATATATATATATATATATCGCTCGCACATAGCAGGGTAGGCAACGAAAGCCTGAGAACCTAGTGTTAAACACTCTTCCCATGGCGAACTCAACGTCGCGCTTTTACCTCTCAAAACTATTTGTCAGATTTTGAACTAATTAGGACCGCCCCAGAAGAAGCAGAAGGCTATCATATTGAAAATACCATCAATATAGGTTCACTCAGTAAAAAGTTAAGTGGTAACACAAAAAAAATGTCGACTTGGAAACTTCCTTATTTAAAGTCGGTTAAAAATTCATACATAACAAAATTGTAATCCATTTAATGAACAAACTTTAAAAGAACTATAGTTTGGCTATAGTTAAACTTCATATAAACGCTTTTAATTACTATCGAACTTGGAAACTTTATGTCAAGTTCCAAGAGTACAAATACATACCATTTTATAATCAATGCCATCATGGCGCAGTGGTAATCTCACTGTAAACACCAATGGTTTTGGGTTCGATTCCCACTCGTGCTGAGTGGCGAAATTCAACGCCACGCCTTGCCTTTGTTACCAGAGCGAAGAAAATGAAAATACTAAATATTCATTATTATAAATGTTAAATATGTTTATTTCCCGAGTGAATCGAACCCACAGGCTGTCAGTGCTTTACAGTCACACGCTTATGCCTCTGCGCCGCCACGACTAAATTCTTCTGATGGAATGGAACGGAAATGTTAATAGAATGGAGTGTCTTAATTACTAGGTTCCTCAGGTTCTGCTCACCCTGCTATGTGTGAACCTGTTTTTTTCTTATCTCATATTTAATTTTTGCTTCAGCATGCAATGCCTCACCCTGCGGAAAGTGCGGAACGGAGTGTCTTAACACTAGGTTCTCTATCTTCCTGTTATATGCGGGTTACAGCGTGAAGTTAAAAAAAGCAGCAAGGGTGTTAAGTTCCGCCACTTAACATGCAGTGTCTAATTGTTAACAGAAAGTGAGAAACGGAGTGTCTTAACACTAAGTCCCATCTACCCTGCTATAATAAAACATGAATCTACCCACTTAGCGCATGTGTGCAGCAAATGATGCACTATTTAAATTATTCATTCCATATATAGAGTAATAAAGAAATAACTTGCCTCTATAAGGTATAATATAAAAATGTATGCACATATATTTCTGTTTAATAAATTGTTATAAATTTATGTACATTATTGATTTCTGTTATGCAGAACGGAGGTGCCTAACACTAAATGTTTTTCAGCTACTTTCAGTGCTATATGTGGGATACAGCGTGAAGCCATGTATGCAATGCATGTATGTATGTTTCGTGGTAATTAAGTGTAAGATGTTTTAGGTCAGTTGTAATTAAATGTTAACAAATTAATAAAAACAATTCCAAAGAATATAAAAATTATTACGAATAACTCAAAAACTACTCGTTAGATCTTAACTAAATCAATACATATTAATTCTTGACTCCTATTTTCACATATATATTTTTTTGATAGAATTTTAACTGTCTATGCCAATCTAGTGTTTTTGGCTTTGAGTTGCCTTTCAGTGAGTAATGGTAAAATTTTTATAGTATTCAAAAAACGTATGTAAACTTCTTCTTACTAAAGTATTACACATATATAGTGAAACGTGATAAAATCGATAATTAATCGATTTGAAAAGGAGGAAATATTCAATTCGACTGTATTTTTGTTACACTGCTGTAAAAGGTATTGCTGGGTGAACCAATTTCGAAGATTCTTTATTTATATGATAGCTAGTGTTTCTGATGTGGTCGCCTTAAAATTTAGTTAAGATACATACATACATAGCTTCACAGCTGTATCCCGCATATGTACAGGGTAGGCAGAGGGAACCTAGTGTTAAGACACCTGGTGCTACGTGCTGAGTTGCGAACTCAACGCAGCGCTTTGCCTTGTTACCAAAACCCAGAAAAATGAAGAATTCCATTTCATGGAATGAGAATCGAACCAAATATGTCACAGTCGCATCACCAAAGCTCTGCGCCAGGACAGGTGTTGCTAAGATCGATAGTGTTTAAAATTTTAGCTATTAAGTTGAAAATATTTTAGAAAGAAACATATTGATGTAAGTTAAATAAAGCTACTCTTAAAAATTAACGTTTTTTTTTGTTTCTCCATACCACGATTTGTGGCAAATAAGGCACACGGCCCAAACGGATGGTAAGTGGTTACCGTGGCCTATGATCGCCAGTAACAGGGCATCACTTACGCGTTGCCGACCCTTCAAAAACTCTATTTATTCCTTCTCTCTTTGAAGAAAACAACGTTTCAATTCAACAATCGTTAAAGTATACCAGCAATTGGTTCCCAACTTTGTTCAATTACAATTAATTGTTTGAATTGAAAACAATTTTCCAATTTACTTTTGTTTTTCAATAAGTATAGTACCATTTGTTAGTAGTATTTCATATAAATATAAATAGAAATACTATACTATAGTTGTAAAACGTTATTACTAGTAGTAAAATGCACTAAAACGTAAAATTATTACGAATAACTCATAAACTACTCGACAGAACTTGTCTAAATTTAAATGGGACCACGTCAGAAGCACTAGCTATCATATAAAAAAAGAATAATCAAAATTGGTTCACCCATTAAAAATATATGCGATCGTACACATGAAAACAATAATTGATTTTTTTATGAAGGTATACGAGTATGTTTGTTACTGTTTCACGCAAAAACTACTAAACGGATTTAGATGAAACTTTCGATTTATAACCAATTAAATAATATAGCAACAATCCAGTGTCAAGACAATATATTCCATTTTCCGCCTGAAACCAAAATGCCGAGCTTTATCATAACCAGAGCAAAGAAATAAAAATAATTTCAATATAATTATTCCTTCTGTATGGGAATCGAACCCGCAACCAAAATCGCTTACAGTCAGCAGGTACTGGCCTCTTGAAAATATAATAAAGAACTAAAACTGCCTCGTATTATAATTTTATAATGATTCAGCCGTTTCTTCAAGCCACTTTAACAGAAGCCGATATATACAGATATTCATATATTTATTTAGCTTCACATTGTATCCCGCACATAGCAGGGTAAGCAGAGGGAACCTGAGAACCTAGTGTTAAGACACTCCGTTCTCTTTCCGTTCCCCACTTTCTGCCAATAAATGAAGCATTTCGTGCTGATTGGTGGAACTTAATACCGCGCTTTGCCTTATTACCAAAGCGAGGAAATGAAAATTTAAGATTCACTCTGTATGCCGCATATAGCAGGGTAGGCAGGGGGAATCTGAGAACCTAGTGTTGCGACACTCCGTTCCCCACTTTCAGCTAAATTAAGGGCATTGCGTGCTGAGTGGCGGGACTCAACGCCGCGCTATAATAAATATAATTTAATATTTTCATTTCTTGCAGTGGGAATCGAACCCACAACTTGTCCTCAGCGTCTCAGTTAAAAGACGGTTATTAATATAACAAAGAGACCAAACTACCGCTTTATTTCATTATAATTTTATAATGATTCAGCCGTTTCTTCAAGCCACTTTAACAGGAGCCGATATATATAGATATATATTTATTTTTTATCTATTGTACAATTGTCAAGTCACCATATTTGAGGAGCTCTGATTGGTTGACAGGTGATCTTTGACGGCCAATCAGAGCGGGTAGAAAATTTGAAAGTCATCTTTTCTAACATTTTAAATGATGACTAGCATTATCTGTTTATATAAGAATAATATATATGAGGTTGGGAAGGTTGTGGGTTCTATTCCCATTCCTGGAAGTGAAAAAATGAAATAAATTTTAATAATTAATATTTTGTATTTTCATTTCCTTGTTGTGGTAATGAGTAAAAGTGCGGCGTTGAGTTCCGTCACTCAGCACACAACATGCCTCAATTCGGTGGAAAGTGGGAAACGGATCATAAGAGAACGGAGTGTCTTAACACTAGGTTTTCATGTTTCCTCTGCCTACCCTGCTATATACGGGACTTTCTATAATAGATTATTATGAAACATTACTAATATATTATATATATTTATATTAGTTATATTTTATTCTGATATTATTTTAAGTGGTACATAGGTTCAAATTCCGATTTTTAGCGTGCGACTGTAAACGCGACAGGTTGTGGGTTTGATTTCCACCAGGAATCCAGGAAATGGAATTTTTCATTTCCTGGGTCTGGTAACAAGGCAAAGCGTAGCGTTGAGTTCTGCCACTCAGCACGCAATGCCTCAATTCGGCGGAAAGTGGGGAACGGAGTGTCTTAACACTAGGTTCCCTCTGCCTACCCTGCTATATGCGGGATACAGCTTGAAGCTATGTATATATGTATGTATCTGAAAGCATAATATATATGGGACAAAAAAATCATTTTTTAACCTATTTCAAATGCATAGTGCCTTTTAGCGCACTATAGAATACAATATACACCACAAGAAACAATTATAACATTTAACTACAACTTCTTTGTTCATCTAATACAAGTAGCTAATAGATTGAACTATTCAACTCGGGGGATGATTATAAATAAGTCATCCCAATGTCTTCGCTCTGATAAGACGAAGCACAGCGTTGAGTTCCACCACTTGATATGTAATGTCTAGAATTCGGGCTAATATTTGATGTTAGAAATTAAATATATTTTCAAAGTTTGGTTAAGAAATATAAAAATAATAAGCCAGGAAGGATTCCAATTATCCTAATATTTCTTACACTCTATATTCTATTTATTTCATTCTCTCGTAGGCTACTTTACTGAAGTTTCATTTCTGTCATAATTTTTTTCTACTATAGTTATATAAAATTGATGCAAAAGCACATGTTAAAACAACTTAACTTTACCCGCATAGCTTAGTGTCAAAATACCTCATTCGCCGACATAAAAAACAAGTTCTTGAACTGAAAATCGAACCCACAACAATCATTCATTCCCACACTCCAACAATCATTAGATTTTCTGACAACAATTTTTAATCTACAATTTCCACTGTGAACGTAACGGCCAAAGCGGGAAAAAAACATTACTAGAAATACATATATATATATATATGTACTAAATTGCATCAGTTAGAAATCGAACCCGTGATGGCTTTTATTTCATTCCCACACTACACATACATAACAATCATTAGATTTTCTGACAACAATTTTTAATCTACAATTTCCACTGTGAACGTAACGGCCAAAGCGGAAAATAACATTACTAGAAATATAGAGAGGCCGCGTTTCGTCACACGCTTACTACTTTATACTTATTACGAATAAGTCATCAATCATCATTTCATACTGACACAACGCCTTCCGATTCACAAATGAGTTTTTTTTAACACGCAGTAGCCTTTATATTGTTCTTTTTCTCCTTTTTTTTCTTCTATAACAAATTTTTAGTCTATTGTTTGACAGTGACACCTTACCGCCTTTTATTATCTGTGCTTTTTTTTATCTATATCGAAATTGACGTTATATGTCAGAGGATAATGATGTGGACTTTTTAATTATGTTTGAGTAGGTCTTCTTTTGATTGTAAAAAAAGTTAGATTTTTGTCTATTGTGTTAATTTTGTTATACATTATAGATGATAGGATTTACTTTCTACTGTTTAAAATATACGGTTTTTTGACAAAATACTTTGTGACAGACAGATATACATACGTAAAAGCTACCTTAGATCATTTTTCATGAAACTTATCCAAAAGAAAGAGCTTGAAAATTGATATACCTATAGTGTACATGAAGAAGAAGTACAGAAAAACCAATATGTTTTTATAATAATGTACCAGAAACATATTAAATTAATAAAATAAATATTACTAAACTATCATATGCTTGACATACACTTTTGTATAACTTGACATGTACGTGTAAGCCGTTATATTTAAGGAAGCCGGTATATATTTAGAGAAGCCGGTATATTTTTAGAGAAGCCGATATATTTAGGAAAGCCGGTATAGGATGTAAAGTTATTTAGTAATAATTCACTAACAAATTTTGATGATGACTTTTTTTTGCCACTGATAAGTAATGTTAAAATTGTATTTAGTAAGTAAAAAGATTAAAAGATGACTTTTATATCTGTTCTAAATAGAAATACTACGTATCATATGATATTGGAATAAGGGATATGTTTTTAAATATATATCAATCCATCACAATTTAAAAAGTATTGTTTCAAAGAATTTGGTCTTGTCTTTTTTTTTTTTTATGGATAAAGGATGGCAAACGAGCAGAAGGACCACCTGATGGTAAGTGGTTACCTTCGCCCATGAACCTCTACAACACCAGAGATGTTGTATGCGTTGCCAACCTAGAGGATATAGATGGAAGGGGAGGACAATGTAGTAGTCCGCTATCGGAACCACCACATTTTGGGGAAAGGATAGGTGGGAGAGGGGAAAACCTGGCTTACATGCCATCGAACCGGAACACATCATAAGATATTTGGCGGTTCGTCTTTAAATCGTTCGTCTTGTCTAGTTTAAAATGACCAATGAAATGTTATGAGCACTTTCATATTGTTTCCCGCAAAACAGTACGGTAGTCCGTGAAAACGTAGTGTCAAAAAACTATGCCCTTCACTTTCCACCTGAACACTAGAAATTACGTGTTGAGTCGCGAAACTTAAAATAATTTCCCAAATGGGTATCGAGCCAATAACGAATGGGATGTACAGTAGGAATTACTATTATATTTTTTTTTAACTTCACGCTGTATCCCGCATATAGCAGGGTAGGCAGAGGGAACCCGAGAACCTAGTGTTAAGACACTTTCCGTTCCCCACTTTCCGCCGAATTGAGGCATTGCGTGCTGAGTGAACTCAACGCCGCGCTTTGCCTTGTTACCAAACCCAGGACATGAAAGTACTAAACATTTCCTGGAGTGGGAATCGACCCCACAACCCACAACTTGTGCCTCTGCGCCACGACAGGCTTTATTACTATTATATTAAGTTATAAATACAAAAATCAAGATTAAATTAAACAATAACAATTTGTCATACAAATATACCAAAAAAATACTTTACTAAAAAAAGTTAATATCTTAATAAACTACAGTAGTTTCGTAACCTTAAGTAGGTAAGTAGGTATCCCAAAATCGCAGTGAAAGGCTGAATCGATCAATCATTTTTTTGTTACTGTAATGATTTACGTTTGACCTTATTGCTTATAACCTTGGAAAAACAAAAGTCAAAGGGAACTAGATAGTAAATAGTAAATATATTTGTATGTAAGGCCTGTCGTGGCGCAGAGGCTCAAGCGCGTAAATGCAGGGACTAAACGCGACAGGTTGTGGGTCCGATTCCCACAGGAAATAAAAATGTTAAATAATATTTAGTATTTTCATTTCCTCGCTCCGGTATCTAAGTATGACGCGGCGTTGAGTTCCGCCACTCAGCACGCAATGCCTCAATACGGCGGTAAGTGGGGTAGGTTCGCTAGGTTCTCTGGTTTCCTCTGCCTGCCCTGCTATATGCGGGATACAGCATGAAGCTAAGATATGTTTAGTTATTGTATATAGATACTAGATTGCCTAAAATCTTTATAAATTGTATGTAGGTATGTAATTGTGATGAGAAATCTAGGTATAGTAATTCATATATCTAGGTTTCGCATGAAAAAGTATTAAACTTTGAAACCATTCGCATATATAACATTGGCAGGATCATGAGTTTAGTAGTTTTTGCGTCAAATACTAACAAATTTCTTAAAACATTCCCACTTACATTGGTAACATTTGTAACAAACACAAAACAACAATATGAACCCGCACCATCCGTCAAACAAAACAAAACGGTAGCGATGGACCGAAATTGATAAAAAACAGCCGCAAAGCACCGGCTCATCAAAGTGCGTCGGGGTATATGTGAGAAAAATTAAATTATAATAAAATTAACTTCAGATTGCTTTACCGTTAGTGTACTAAGAATCGTTAGAGGGAACACAATTATATGCTTCACTTGTGTATCAGTAATTGTTGGCTTCTTTTTGTATGATCGGCTTATCTTTGATTTTTTTTTTTTTACTACTATGTGGAGGTGTTAGAGTTGGTTGGAGGTTTTGAGTTCGAATCTACGTTGAAAATTTTCATTTTTGTGTTTAATCTATATAATATTTTTTAATTGATGGAAAGTGAAGAGTGGAGTGATTTTTGAGTATAATTTTATACCTATATTAGGATTTTCTGTCTTTAAAAAAGTAGAAGTTACGAAAAATTCTTAATTTGTATGTATAATGTCAAAGTTTTATATAGCACACAATTACGTATGTTTTTTTTGTTTATGACCAAGAACTAAAAGCAAGAATAATTAAATTTTCAAATATAAATTTCGATAATAATCCTAAAAAATTAACTTAATAGAGTTTTTTGAAAATTTTAGTTGTTTTTAGACTTCGCGTCGTCCCCTAACCTTTTTAAAAATAAAGCTAACATATTATCTCAATATGAACTTATAAAAATTCAAATCCAAGCATATTAAGAACTATTTATTTTTCAGTCTAGTTAGACAAAACGAAAGGTTCAATAAAAAAAATACAAAAAATACTATCCAGTAATTGCTTATACAAACATACTTGCAATTACAAGGAAACATATCTAGTTATCTGTTATACTAATTAATAGTAGTACCCTTCTACACTTCAAGATTTCAAGACTTTTTTACACTTTTTTTTAATTTTTCATCATGCTTAACATGACTGAGACAGAAAGCTTTTTATATTCATTTACATAACGTTATAGCTTCACGCTATATCCCGCACATAGCAGCGTAAGCAGAGGGAACCAGATAACCTAGTGTTAAGACACTCCGTTCTCTTTTAACATTACCGTTCCTCGCTTCCGCCGAATTGAGGCATTGCGTGTTGAGTGATGGAACTCAACGTCACGTTTTGTCTTGTTACCAGAGCGAGGAAATGAAAATACTAAATATTATTTAATATTTTAATTTCCTGGAGAGGGAATCGAACCCACAACCTGTCGTGTACAGTCGCCGGCTTGTACCACGCCACGATAGGCTTTTACATAACATGGCGCGGCTAATTGGAAAAATTAACATACGTCAAGGGAGTTACATTTCTTTTTGTACGTCGGCACTATTTTAAATTTCAAAGTATCATTTAAGTAAGAAAAAATGACTAGATCTACTATTATATGTTGTAATGTACAATAGTCGGCTTTCATTATGCATGAGCGTGTAGCGAGTTCGATTATCATATTAATTGTTATTAGCGTAAGTATGTTATCTTTATTATAATGTATTTTTATATTTAGTATACACATTTCTTTTTTCAAATAAAATGAAGACAAATAATTTGTATGAATGAGTCGATTTTTTACTTTTTCTTTATGGTAATATTGCTAAAGCTTCATGCTTTGTCTTGCATATCAGTGTTCGTAGAAAGAACCTAGTGCCAATACACTTTGTTCATCTTCCTAATATTTCTTAACGTAACGTTTCTTATCTATTCAAATTTTACAATATTAAAACTTATTATGAAATTTAAACTAAAATATATACCCACTATATGAGACACATTCATATGGTCAATTCTTAGTTGAAAATATAAAGTACTATATTTTTATTTCATTTACTCGACGACTTAAAACAGCTTTTGTTTCAACATCGTGACTTTTTCGTATTGAGCTTTGATTCTTTTTTTTTTTTTTTTTTTTTTTTTTTTTTTTTTTTTATATATATATATTTTTATAGATTTAAAAATATATATATATATATAATTAAATCCATAAAAAATATTATTGATATAATTTGATTCTAAAGAAGTTTGTCATCAGAAATAGTTTAAATTAGAAAATTCTTTTTTATATCATAGCTCGTGCTTCTGAACTACTCCTATTTAAGCTTAATCAAGATCTGAAGATTAGTTTTTGAGTTATTCGTAATAATTTTAATTTTTAGTCCATTTTATTTCAGATCTTAATTAATATAATAATGGATTATAATAAGTTTTACCAAAATAAATATATTATTAGTTAAGGCCAGTCTAAACATACTAAGGTCTGTAGTCGCAGCGCGGCGATTATTCATTCTACACGGTGACACATAACGAATCAATTCTTTGAACCAATCGGGTATTACACGGCCTGAAACATTTATTTTTATTATATATATACTTATATATATATATATATATATATATATATATATATATATATATAAGTTTTGATACTTATGAGCTTTGGTGTCAGTAATTCAAATTAACAGGGAGTGCTCAGGAGGCTTTTGAGGTTTTAAAATCTCGTATGTTTTAAACAATCAGTGGCACTGTTTGATTGTAAACGCGATAGTTATAAATTCAATTTCAGTTGAGGAATAAATATAATAATATTTAAAATTATTTTTCATTTTGGGTTTGATTCCCGAAGAGGACCATATTTATAATAATCCTCTTTCACATAAAAAACTGTTGCCTAGATGTTACTGTGAAGCCTTCAAATTAATCATACACGCACTGTACTATAGTATACAGTATGAGGTATTTCTTCAGATTTCATTCTTCATCTGATTCATATGGCTAAAATTTTCGACACTTTTAGCATAATAAAACATGTAGGTTATGAAAGTGGGTGAGATAGGGATCACAAATATAAGTTCTGGTACACCTACTTTCTTAGGAACACGATTCATTATGGCAAAAGTGTTAAAAATTTTGGGCCATATAAATCAGAATCTATGAACTGCCATTAACCATGCGAATGAAGTCACGGGTAACAGCTAGTATAATAATAAATCTAATAATAAGTAATGGAAGCGAAAACAGAATAATAATTATAAATCAAATGTCAAACTGTCATTTTATCCAAGAATTTCACAATGGCAAAAGCAAAACAAACACTATGCACTTAAATATTAAAAAAAAAATAAAAGCAAATTGCTATTTCTAAACGCCGCTATCCGTCACAGATTAGATATGAAATGAAAAGAAAAAAAAATGTTGTCTTTTAATTACACCTTATATCTTTAATGTACTACCGACTTTCAGTTTAAGCTATTTGATTCTGACACTTATGTCTATGATAATAGATAATAAATTTATTTATTTAGAGAAAAAATATAAGAACATATACACTTGTTTAATTATTACCTTCGCGACATAATTACTGGGTTTCGTTCATTCTAAGTTTTTACTTTTTTTTATTTATATTTTTTTAAAGTAGATTGATAATATTTTTTTTATTGAGCCATAGATAATAAATGTGTGGTTATTCAATATTTTCGATATATTTCGTCGAATTGTCTAAGTTGTTGAGGTCGTTGACTTGTTGTGGAAGTGTGGAATTATGTTTTCGACGTATTTTTGGTTATGTTAAACCTTTTGAACGATTTCCTTTAGTGTTTCCTTTATTTAAACTTATGTTTGAAATTTTATTACCAAAATAATGTATGAGAAGGTTTTTTACACAATAAAATAATAAATGATTAAGATTTTAACAAAAAAATGAAAACTGATTTCAAATAAAACGCATTAAAAGTAATTATTACGAATAACTCAATAACTCGTCAAATCTGAACAAAATTTAAATAAGACACATCACAACTACCTATCATATTAAAAAACACATCAAAATCGGTTCACCCTGAAAAAAATTCTGCAGTGACAACAAACAAACAATCAAAATGATACCCTCTTTTTTGAAATCAGTTAAAAAGACTTACAAAATAAAAACATATTAAACAAATTTTGATTAAATTTTCATTTTTCGTTACAATATTGTCAAAAATATTGTAAATATATTTTGTTACAGATGAAGGTCCCTGTTTTATTACTGGATCTCTTTTTAACATGCAATCTCTCAAAGACTTAACACTTGACAGTGGGGAAGTGATTTGTGCCCAACTGGCACGCTCGAAACGCCATAATTAAACTGCTGAACTGATATTTTTTTTTACATTTACACATCTAAAATCAGTTAAAATACATACTAGACATAAAAGATACCTCACTTACCTGTGTTTGAGTTAGACCTAAGCTAGCAGCTAGTTCTGCCCTCTCAGGCAATGCTAAATATTGCGTTCTTTGGAACCTCCTGTTCAGCTGCTGGAGCTGAAGACTGGAGTATATCGTCCTGGGCTTCCTCATCTTCTTGCCTTTACCGTTCACTCGGAGACCTGGGTCATCGGAGAGACCACATTTTTCTGTGAAATAAGATAATAAATTAGATGATTTATTAAATTATTAATTCATTATGTTAGTATTTCAATGAATTTTGTATTTAAATATGTTAACTATAAAAAGCTTCGCACTATATCCTAATAGCAGAGTAGCTAGTTAGAATCTATTGTTAAGTCACTCCGTCCTCTTCTTTTTGTCCAAATTCGAGGTATTGAGTGGTGGAACTCAAAAACGCGCTTTCCTAACAGAGCGTTAGGACCATTCAAATATAAAAATAAATATATTTTTATAAATATAAATTACTCATGATCACTAGTGTTAAATCCAAAAAACCAAACTAAATTTTGAACCAGCCTTACTAAAGTCATTGATTGATGATTATCATTTTTCCCATATGGGTGATTTTTATCCTACAATATTTTTGATATTTTCAAAATGATAAACTTAAAAGAAAAAAATTCTTAGAAATCGTAAAGAAATTGAACACAGCGGTTCTCGAACCCGTGCCTCTTGGAAACCATCAAATCTAACCACTAAGCTATGTATTAGCTCACAGTGTTAAGTTACGTTCCCCACTACCGATTTATGCAAAGGAAATTCAATACATCATATTATAAATCATCAGCTACTTGTAAATATAAGTTATAATTATTGATATCGTTCGATCTTGTGAGAGATTTTGTTGTTATACATGGTGTTTCATAACAAAAAGGAACAAAAAATATAGAGTTAGTATTGTTTTAATATATGTATTAAGAGGTACATAGAGTGTTTCGAAATAATTAAAATTTTGATAAAATAGGAAAACATATGAAAAGTAAAATTATTACGAATAACTCAAAAACAACTCGTCAGATTTTAAATAAATTTAAATGAGAACTCATCAGGAATACTAGCTATCATATACAAAAAGTATCATCAAAATTGTTTCACTTAGTAAAAAGTTATGCGGTAACACACATTAAAAAAACAGTCAAATTGAGAACCTCCTTGTTATGAATTGAGAGGTATACAGGTGGTTTGTTAAAAGGAAAAATAGTATTGTCCTAGTACTAGTAATAGTATATGAGTTATTCGTAATTATTTACTTTTTTGTGCATTTTATATACAGCCGATTTTCTTTTTTTGATAATATTTTTATGTTATCACGACAGGTTTGTAGTTTCGATTCGTACGCCAGGAAATTTAAAAATATATATATTTATAATAAGTAATATTTCATATTTTCATTTCATTCATCATGCAGTGCCTCAATTTATCAAAGTGGGGAACAGTATGTGCGATATATACAGGCTGAAGCAAAAAAGAAAAAAAATGAAAAATCATGCCTAACAAGCATTTTTTAATTTCTTTTAGCTTCACGCTGTATCCCGCATATAGCAGGGTAGGCAGAGGAAACCTGAGGCCCTAGTGTTAATACACTCTGTACCCTACTTTCCGCCGAACTGAGGCATAGCGTGCTGAGTGGCGGAACTCAACGCCGCGAACAAGCATTTTAATACCAAAACATATATAAATAAAAAGAAATCTATACATAAATAACTAATTTAGTATTCTAGTAAAAGATTGTCATCGAAATATCTTTATAGCAACAAATCAACTAAAAGTATATCACTTAAGATCTCATGATACGTAATTACATGTTAACCGACCATTATAAAGTAGCTTCATACGTTTATGTATGCTGAATTTATTGCTGTTCGTGTGAAAAGGGTCTTATACAGATATACTATTTGTTGTAAATAACAATATGTATTGTTTACAAGTGTTAAGACTCTCTGTTCTCTAGTTTCCGGTTATAATCGCGACTTTACGTGTTGAAAAAAGATCTCGGCCTGTCTAGAACTACTTTTTTTTTATTTATTTTTTATTTTTATATAATGCAGAGTCCCTCCACTCCAGGAAATGGAATTTTTCATTCTCCTTGGTTAACAAGACAGAGCGCGGCGTTGAGTTCCGCCACTCAGCACGCAATGCCTCAATTCAGCGGAAAGTGGGGAACGAAGTGTCCTAACAGTAGGTTCCGTCTGCCTGCCCTGCTATATGCGGGATACAGCGTGAAGCTATGCATGTATGTAACTCTAGGAGATTATGATTTCGATTGTACTTTTTTATGTGTGTTACCGTATAACTTTTTACTGGGTGAATCGATTTTGATAATCCTTTTTTTTTCTGACATCTAGTACTTCGGATGTGGTTCAGTTAAATTTAGTTAAGATTTGACAAGTAGTTTTTGAGTTATTCGTAATAATTGTACTTTTGAGTACAATTTCTTTGAAGTTGGTTTTCTTTTTTAGTTTAAATGAACTATAAATATTTTTTAAATATTATATGTATATATCGTATATAGATTCTTCTATTTCTTTATATATCATAGTAAATGAAGTGGAATTGCAAGAAACACGGGTTCGAGTCCTGCTATGTGCAAAATTTTATACATGTTTTAACATCTTTCTTATCCTAAGTACTTTTGTGAATAACACTTTAAAATATATATATATATATAATGAATGTTTTTTTTTTATAACAAATATGACAAAGAAACTCAACAAACAGACATAACTCAAATTCCTTAATATATAATCTATATTAACATTACAATTTTTTTTTAATTTATAACACGAACAAATGTCATGTCATAGATTAAAAATGTGTTAAAAGAAACACCTGCTTGTTATTTCTTAAACGTGAATTCTTTTAAGTATATTGAAACCATTCGCTCAGTGGGATAGTTAGTGACTGTAAGTGCGTGGTTGTGGGTTCGATTCTCAATTGAGGGGATAAAGTCTATTTATACATTCTGGTGTCCCCGTTGACGCGTTAACAACGCGTTGTCTTTAGCAATGTATATGTCACTTTATATAAACATGGATGTCAAACCATGGTAATGTGTGTAACGTTTATTTTATTCATTTAATTTACTTTTTTTTGCACTCCTCTATATAAACTATAAGTGTGCCTAGTTTCATGCTCCTCCGCCTGCGTAGTTTTCGTAAAAAGAGGTCCAAAGTTTTTTGCATATATATATATGTATGTAAGATACGTAGATACTTTATAGTAGTGTTGTATATTAAATTATTCTATTCGCTCTGAAAAGCACTGCCTAGTGTTAAGTTCCTCCAAAAACTGGAAAATGGAGGACGGAGTGTCTTGACACTAAGTTCACTTTGCGTACCCTGCTATATAAGAACAAGCGAAATAGTAGCCTTATAAATATTTTTTTAATAAATTAAAACCTACGAATACCTTCAAAAACCGCACAACCCTACAATAGTTCATTAAACCACATATATTTCAAATGTAAGTACATTTTATTATCATAATACGTATGTCAGTAATGTCAGTATAGCGTTTAATATACGATTGTTGCTTGAAAACAAACACTTATACATCTTACCTAATCTATGGTAGTAATAAATATGAGGTAATAACACTTTATGCTAATTTTGAAATGGAGATAGTTAGTATGGTATATTTTGTATGTACTTTCCGTTCCCCACTTTCCGAGTTGAGGCTTTGCGTGCTAAGTGGCGGAACTCAACGCCGCGCTTTGCCTTGACTTGCCAGACCCAGAAAATGTTGAAAGAGAACGGAGTGTCTTAGCTCTAGGTGCTCTGGTTCCTTCTGCCTACCCTGTATGTACTTTACGCTAGCGTTTAGAAATATTTCTTGTTATATAACGGAACTTAACGCTGTATTATGTTTTTTGAAGTGAAAACCTTTTTTAGCGGCGTTGTGCACTTTTTGTTGTGAATTAAAAATGTTAAACTCGCGCCGGGACACGTGACCTGATTGAAAATTCGTAAGACGGAGGGAGCGCACTTGAACTTTGACAATTGAATGAAAAATCAGGCAATCTATTATTCTTAGAATTAAACTGTTTTTGGTTATGAATTTATGATATGTAAAAAGACGGATAGACTTTTTTAGCCTATCCTTTTAAAACGCGCGAAGAAAAAATACTATTTATTAGTAATTTTTACCTCGAATAGTGTCTTTAGGGCTAAATTAAGACTGTTGAAGCAATCGTGTTGAAGTGAGATACTATCTGACAGTAAACCCAATAGTTATGTATTCGATTGCCAATCGTGGGATTATACTTTAAATAGGTTTTTATTTCCTCGTTCTGGTAAAAAAAAGTGGTGAATAGAGTGTCTTAACAAAAGGATTTTTTGCAACTACCTTATTTAAAACTTCCTACAATAACTTAAATATATTCGGAGTTCACAGGTTCGATTCCCATTACTAGCTTCATAAAACAAAACACCATACAATCGCTACTTCAAGTAGTCCTAAATATTTTTCCATTGAGAAGCATTCCCATGGCTTTTATATATATATAAAGTTAATATATAGCCACATTTACATTGAAGTCGGCTTTACAAGACAGGACAGACAGACAAAACAATGCGAGCCCGAGGTGAAGACACACCCCGCTAGTGATGTGACGTTTGTCGATGTACTAGTGATGTTATTTATTAACTAACTTAAAAAAAAAGTGGGGAACGAAAATGTTAAAGGGGGCGAAGTGTCTTAACACTAGGTTCCCTCTGCCTACCTTACTATATGCGGAATACAGCGAGAAGCTAAATAGGCCATAAACAGAAGTTCTCGATTAGAATTCTTTTATATGTGTTAGTATAACTTTTTACTGGATGAAACGATTTTGGTGATTTTCTTTTTAGGTGATAGCTAGTGTTTCTGATGTGGTCTCGTTTAAATTTAGCCAAAGGATCTGTGTTGATCTGTGAAGTGACAAGTAGTTTTGGAGTTATTCGTAACATTTTGCCTTTTTAATACATTCTCTTTGAAGACAGTATTCTTTTTCCTTAATATCTTTTAGATTGCAAACGCGACAGGTTGTGGGTTCGGACCCCACTCCAGGAAATTTTTCACTTTCTGGGCTTGATAACAAGGCAAAGCGCGGCGTTGAGTTCCGCCACTCAGCACGCTATGCCTCAATTCGGCGGAAAGTGGGGAACGGAGTGTCTTAACACTAGGTTCCCTCTGCCTACCCTGCTATATGTGGGATACAGCGTGAAGCTATGTATGTATGTATAGGATAAATACATAATTAAATAAGAAAAATCACGCAAATTCAAGATATTGAAGTATGCAAATATTTAAGTAATATAAAAAAATAACATATCAGTAGTTTCGCCTGTACGTTGTCAGTCACTCAGTAACGCAAGCGTATATCTATGTATATATATATATATATATATATATATATATATATATACATAGATATGGAAGGAAGTAATGAATATGTTAACTTAACAATACTATGTATTATTCATATAATCAATTAACATACGTTTTAAAGTTAATAATGATAATCACACTCATAGACGTCAATTAGCATTTGAATGACATTTAATTGTATTTATTTATGAAAAAACAGTTTTTTGAGCACTTAATTTTGCCTTTAATTCAGTTTCTGTATTAATTCTAGTATTTTTATTGTTTCTTTCTCACATTTGACTTTATGTCCTAGTGTCAACACTCTCTTATCCACTTTCTGCCTAAATTCAAGATATTGCGTGTAGAATGGCAAAACTCAACGCCGCATTACGTCTTTCCACAGTGGAAATGTTAAATGATTTGAATATAATCATTCTTTCGAGTGAGAATCGAACCTGCAACCCTCATGTTTACAGTCAAACACTATACCATAAGGAAGATGATGAAATACATTTTTCTGTTGCACAATTCCTAAACATAATGCTTACTACACGCTGTATCCTGCACATAGCAGAGTAGGCAGAGGGAACCAGAGAATCCAGTGTTAAAACACTCCGTTTTCTTTTTAACATTTCCGTCCCCCACTTTCCGCCGAATTGAGGCATTGCGTGCTGAGTGGCGCAACTCAACACCGCGCTTTGCCTTGATAGCAATTCACTAAAAATAATCTAATTTGAAAGAACTCTAAAACCTAGCCTTACTTCTAAAATCTACAACTATCTATTTTTTTCTTTTTTAACCAAGAAATATATATTTTTAAATACTATACTAAAAACCGTTGAGATATATCAAAAGTATGGTAACCCCATCGTGTCGAAAGTGCCCCGCCTTTAGAGACGCCTACCGAAAAGCGAAGATAAAATGGACTAAAACAATAAAAAGCTTTAAAACTCATCCACAAAAATATTTTAAAATATTATGATAGGTGCAAACGAGCGACTTTACTTACAAATATGTATTAGATACTGTCAGTTTTGTCAGTTCTGTAACAAGCTACAGGCTTACTTGTATAGGATGGTAAATAGAAACTAGTATCGTACTCAGTTCTCTGTTTTTCAAAATTTTATAACTAATTTTTTTTTCTTATTTTTTACGCTGTATTCCGCACATAGCAAGGTAACCTGAGAACTTAGTGTTAAGACACTCCGTTCTCTTACAACAATTCAATTGGGGAACGGAATTGTTATAACTAAAATTTATAAATCTTTTGTCTAACTCGGCCGCAATATAATGAATGAATAACTCAAAAAGTACTTATCAGACCACATCTGATGCAGCTATTAAATAAAAAAAAGAATCATCAAAATATTATAGATTTATCCAGTAAAAAGTTATGCGGTACATATAAAAATACAGTCGAATTGCGCACTTTCTTCATTTTTTGAAGTATTTAAAAAATACGCATCCATAACGTACTTAAAACGCCCGTCTACACCTCCCAAAACTCCGTAACTGACGCACCGCTTCAAAAAACGACAGCGCACACATAATATGAGAATCAAATTATAATTTTTAATTACTTTCACTACATATTAACTTGTTAATAAAATTTAAAAAACGTGTTCCCTTAAAACATTATTATTCATCTATAATGTGGTGGACGCCCATATTGCCAAAATAGAGGTAACGTTTATTTACTAGCTATAATACTTAACTGGTGATTCTTTATATTTTATTTTGAGGAATTTCCGGAAATTATGAGAACTATAGGTCTGTCGTGACGCAGAGCCATAAGCGTGCGACTGTAAGCTACTGTAAGTCAGTCTGATAACAAGGCAAAGCGCGGTGTTGAGTTCCGCCACTCAGTATGCAATGCCTCAATCTGGCGGAAAATGGAGAACGGAATTGTTGAAAGAGAGCGGAGTGTCTTAACACTAGGTTCTCAGGTTTCCTATATATGTAATATATTAAGTAGGCAGCTAAAATACTTGGACTCTCTTTGGAAAAACATATCTTATTCCCTAAGCTTAGTTAAGTAATATGAAAATATAGTGAAGTTGACAAAAGTGACGGACCACGTGTCCGTAGTGATAATAAATATATAATAAAAAATATATTACTAAAATGTGTTTGACATATACTTTGATTGTCTTAGCATTTTTTTTTTTTTATGGATAACGGATGGCAAACGAGCAGAAGGACCACCTGATGGTAAGTGGATACCTTCGCCCATGAACATCTACAACACCAGAGATGTTGTAGATGCGTTGCCAACATAGAGGATACAGATGGAAGAGGAGGACAATGTAGTATTCCGTTTTCGGAACCACCACATTTTGGGGAAAGGATGGGTGGGAATGGGAAAACCTGGCTTACATGCCATCGAACCGGAACACATCATAAGATATTTGGCGGTTCGTCTTTGACATTATATTGGTCGCGAGCCAGACGGAGGACGAACCTCCTACCACCAAACAACAACAGCATATTTTACGCATAAACAAGGTATAATTAAATACAGGTGTTCCTCGGATCTATTTAGATTAAATGTTACATTATAAACAGAGTGATGTAACTCTACGTTACTCTCTTACTTATCTTACCATCAATAACAATATTAACAATATTTCAAAATCCTTGTTCAACATTTTCATTAAGAAAACATATTCAATAGAATAAAACCTCACTAAAATCATGACGTAACAATCCTTTAATTACACAACGGGTCACAGCTTCAAATCCGGTTAATGTAAAAAAAAGGGTACACGTACAGTATAACTTTTTTTTTGATCGTCGTCATTTCGGAGATCAAGATCGTAGTAAATGGGAGTTAACCGCCTTAGGATCTAAGCTGTTTTGGTTAAGATGGACATAAAATTTTATTATTATTTATTACTTTCCAACTATATTTGGTATATTTTTGTGTATTTATATGTAAATAAATGTTTTATTCATAGCTTCACGCTGTATCAAGTACATATCAGTCTAGGCAGAGAGAACCTGAAAATCTAGTGTCAAGACATTCCGTTACCCACTTTCCGCCGAATTGAGGCATTGCGTGTTGAGTGGCGGAACTCAACGCCGCGCTTTGCTTTGTTACCAAGCCCAGGAAATAAAAAAAAATAAAGTTACATTTCCTAGGGTTGGAATCGAACCCACAACGTGTAAATAAGTTTCTATAATGGAAATTTGTGATGGGTGTGCGTTTTAATGCATTTATATGATTACTCAAAATATAAAGACTTTATATGTATGTCAAGATTTTGCCTTTTAACCCGAAACATATGAAAGATGTAGGAAATAATATATGCCATAATTTGTTGCCAAAAAAATTGTCACTGCCTGTCGCTGTTGATGTTCTGAGCTTAATGGTCATCAGTTTGATTCCTTTTCAACGAGAAAACTTCAATACGAACGTTGTAGGGAGAAGAGCAAGTCCAAGAGCAAAGTAAACCCTGGGATTGCGAACTAAGTGTAGGCTTAAGGACCACTTTAATATGCTTTTTAACCGGATTATTCATGTATTTATTGAAATCACTGTCAAATAACTGAGTACTGTAAAGATTAACCAGTATACATAATTTCATTTAAAATGTGTAAAAGTTAGGAACTCTTTTATAATTTAAAATAAATAATATCTTTATTGGACCAAAAGTAATGTAATACAGTAACCAGATACATAGTATGATCTCCTTACTTTTATTGTTGTGACACTAGTATTTATAGACTCTGGTACCCATTATAAGATTTAACTTAAGGGTACCAGCGTAATCTTATTATGTATCTAAAGTCACATTATTTCTAAAGGAAACAGAAAATGGAGTGAATTATCACTACGGAATATAAATCAAAATCAGCTAATCCTGCTTAACTGCTTTATCAGAACTTATAATCAAGACCTTTCCTCCTCTTTCCGCCCAAATTCGAGACATTACGTTTTAAATAGCGGAACTCAACGCTGCGTTTTACCAGAGACAAAGCAATACGGAATACAAGAAGATAAATAACTAAATTTCAAACTATATTGCTGCTGACAGTACACACGTGCTTCCCTAAAGGTAGTTTTTTTCCTCAAAATGGTTAAATTTTACTGCAAGTAATAATTAAAGTGCGTTCATAGTTAGAGGGCTATTATGAAACGCTTGGGGCAGAGTGTGGGTTCAAATACGTTACTTTATTGAAAATTTAGTGTTTTTTTTAAATTTAGTATGCTAGTAGCTCAGTTGACTAAGCAATGCATATGTCACCTTATATGAAAGTGTATGTCTTTTTTTTTTTTTTTTTTTTATGGATTGCAGCGGATGGCCAAACAAACGAAGGACCGCCTGATGGTAAGTGGATTTGCAACTTCGCCGCGAACATCACAGCCTAAAGAGATGTACTAGATGCGTTGCCAACCTAGAGGATACAGATGGAAAGGGAGGGACAATGCAGGAGTCCGCTATCGGAACCACCACATTTGGGGAAAGGATGGGTGGGAAGGGGAAAACCTAAACACATGCCATCGGGCCGGAACACATCATAAGATATTTGGCGGTTCGTCTTTGACATGATAGTGGTCGCGAGCCAGACGGAGGACGAGGAACCTCCACCACCAAACGAAACAATGTCAAAAACAAATAGTTGTGTGATAATAATATTTATTTTATTTATTAATTCCATGTGTTTCCCTTAATACATTATTTTAAAAATATTGACTTTTCTACACTTTATTCTTCATGTAAGAGCAACTTTGCCTGTTCATTCATACTTCTTCGTTAGTATTGTATTATTGTAAAAATGAATTTAAAGTTTTTTGCTTTACGTATTAATATTTTCAATTTCATATATTATTATTATATAATAATTTATTATATTTTATTTTTATTATTTATTATTTTTGTATCTCGATACAGGTTCTCGGGTTCAAAGGAACCCCGGTCCTTTGGAAGGCTTGCGTGGGGACACAGGTCCAACACGTAGAGCCTTTGAGACAACAATATTTTTTTAATCTGACGCATTGACCGGGATCCATCTCTGAGTAACCATAGGCAATTGCTCAGAGATGGTCACCGGTCAATGCGTAGGAGCTATGGAACATATGGAAAACTAAAACAGGGCTATGGAATGGAGTTTGGATGGACTAAGTACTGGGCTATTGATTGAGACTACCGGACGTCCGCCTTTTTATTTATTATATTATTACCAATAATAACAAATATTACATAAATGTTATAACTATGTCATTCTTACGTACAAACGTATTTCTTTTTTTAGTGTTCCATTTTTTTAAGTTCACCCTGTATCCCGCATATAGCAGGATAGACAGAGGAAACCAGACTCTTTCAACAATTCCGTTCCCCACTTTCCGCCATTTCCTGGAGTGAGAATCGAACCCACAACCTGTCGCGTTTACAGTCGCACGCTTGTGCCTCTGCGCCACGACAGGTGTGCGGAACCTTTTTAGTGTCCCATTTTTTTAACTTCATTCTGTATCCCGCACATAGCAGGGTAGTCAGAGGGAACCTGAGAACCAAGTGTAAAGACACTCCGTTCTTTTAACGTGTCGCATTTTCGTTACACAATTTCACACCAAAAATATAATTCTTTAACAGGTAGTTAAAACAAACTACTCCAACATACATAATACAAATGAATGTTAACAACATTTAACTAATCGACAAACAAACTCGTAGCCGAGTAATAAGTAATTATATAATTAAGTACGACTTAACTTAGATTTATGAGTGTCGAAATTGTTTCTACAATAATGTGTTAGTCTTTTATATTGATGTGTGTATGTTTAAGTGGGACAGTGTTTGACTGTATTCGATTGGTTATGGGTTCAATTCTCATTAGAGGCAATTTTTAATATTGAATTTATTTTTGTTTTCCTGCTTGCTTAAGATATAGCGTAATGTTAAGTTCCATTACTCAACATGTATTGTCTCAAAATTGGGTGGAATGCGGCGAACGGAGTGTCCCAACACTACTTTCTCTCTGACTATGTTGGTTAAAGCGTGAAACTGGTAAAAATGATTTTTCTTTTGTTTATGGTAACCAGCTTCGCGGTTCATTCCATATAGCAAGGTCATCATAGTTTTTTTCTTTCCTATTCTTTTTTTATGGAAAGAACAAGGCAAACGAGCGTTTGACTCTCCTAATGATAAGTGAACCTAGTGTCAAAACACTCCTTTCACCGCTTTCCAAATGAAAAAAAATAGTGACAAAAATCAAATAATTTGGCATAAACAAATATTAGTTAAACGTTTTATTATTTACAAGTAATATGTACTTCGGATATAAATTTCCAGGCATTCAGTTTTCCTTGAGAGCGTCCGTTCCTCTGATTTTTTTAGATTTCTACTTTCTGTACTGAAGGCCTTGTATAGGTTTCTTTTTTACATGAGTTATTAATTTCACGCACGCAATTTTTTAATAATGTACCTGCTGATTATGTTGACACGTCAAAACAATGGGTACACAAAAGTGTATGTCAAACACATTGTAATGTGTTTAATTTAATTATTTTTTAAATTTAATATATTATTATTACTATTTTTTATAGCTTCAAGCTGTTTTCCGCACGTAGCAGGGTAGGCAGAGGGAAGTAGAGAACCTAGTGTTAAAACACTCCGTTCTCTTTTAACATTTCCGTTCCTCACTCTCCGTCGAATTGAGGCATTGTGTGTTGAGTGGCGGAACTCAACGCCGCAGTGTGTATTATTATAAAAATAATTTTAGATTTTTTTAAATAGTTTTTTTCATTTAAACTTTAGCAATGTCAAATTTCTTATATTATTTCATATGTAATTTTCATACTTAAATCCTTAAGTTTTCTTTATGAATTTGATTCTGCGACCACCACGTTATGATTCTACTAACTTTAATGATATACAGTAGAAATTATTTTAATTTCTACTGCGTTTCAATCTGGTAATCTAGAAAGACAACACGCGGCGTTGAGTTCCGTCACTCAGCACGCAATGCCTTAATTCGGCGGAAAGTGGAAACGGAAATGTTGAAAGAGAACGGAGTGTCTTAACACTAGGCTCTCAGATTCCCTCTACCTACCCTGCTATATGCGGGATACAGCGTGAAACTAAATAAAAAAAAATAGCTATTTAAGTAGAAATAAGCAAAATGTACGTTTAAAAAATTCACAACAGCTAAATTATACACATTGTACGTCGCATAGAATATTTAAAGCGGGGGACATTACGTTACGAAGCGAATGACACGAGTGCCTGTTTAGATGATACGATTTTTAGAAAGTCGTCCTTTTGTTGTCTTTTTTATTTATTTAAAGGAAAAAAAAACTCAGACTATTATTTTATTGTTATTTTGTTAATTTTGCTTATAATAAGTTGGATTTTCAATTGTCTTTCAGACAAAAACTAGGAAACAGTGTGACGAGACTGGGTTCTTCACAACTTAAAACTCAATCCTTCAATAATATGCGCTAAGGTGCAGTTATTACGAATAGCTATAAAGTACTAACTATCATATAAAAAAAAGAATCAACAATATTAGTTCACCCAGTAGAAAGTTATGCAGTAACGTAGTAAGAAAAAATACAGTCGAATTGAGAACCTCCGTTTTTTGAAGTTGGTTAGCAAAAAGTACTGACAATACCTCTTACGTGTATAATAAAAAAAGAACTTGTGCACTTATGAGTAATAATAAATTGTCTTCGGCCTACGCAAAGTAAACTGATTTTTGCAACAATGAGTAGTCCAAATATTTTTTACTTACGCTACGTTTACGTATCTTTAATTCATTTTGAATTATTATATAATAAAAAACTACAGCAATTTTATGAGAAATAAATGAAAAGTACATTTATAAATGGCAGCCATAATTAAATATTCAACGTATGACATATCATTGGCTGACAGTGTTGTGACGTGCGATGACAACTGTTTTATACGTTACGACTAGTATACGATTAGTTGCTAATTTCTTTTAATTTAATTGTAACGGCTGTCGTGGCGCAGAGGCACAAGCTCGTGACTGTAAGCGCGACAGGTTGTGGGTTCAATTCCCACTCCAGTAACAAGGCAAAGCGCGGCGTTGAGTTTCGCCACTCAACACGCAATGCCTCAATTCGGCGGAAAGTGAGGAATCCAGGAAAAGTGAATACTAAACTTTTACATTTTCCTGGAGTGGGAATCGAATTCATAACCCGTCGCGCTTACAATCGCATGATTGTGCCTCTGCGCCGTGATAGGCGTTACTACAAATACTTGGTACATTTATTTTTACGTCTTCCATATTATTAGTAATATTTTATTCAAACTTTCTTTATAATGGCTTGACGCCTTAAAAATGACTACTTATCATATATTATGACACTTTGAACTAAAATATATAAAATTATGGGGCAGAAGTGACATAATTTGGAAGGAAATTGAAGCAATTGACAATAATAGGCTGGTAGTTTTGGGGTGGTGAGAAAGTTTTATTAAAAGAGTAAATATAATATTCTTTTCTATTATCTATTTTAGAATTTGTATTGGAATTTTAAAATAAATTGAATTACAAGGTGTCTTTAACCGACTTATAAAAAAGTAAGAGGTTTTCAATTCGACTGTAATTTTTTTTCATTGTGTTACCTTATAACTTTTTACTGAACCAATTTTAATGTTCCTTTGTTTTGTGTGATAGTTAGTGATTCTAAAATAGTTGCATTTAAATTTGGTTAAGATCTAACGAATACTTTCTGCGTTATTCGTAATAATTTTAGTTTTTAGTGCTTTTTATTATATGCAGACAAAACCTAGGTTAAGCTACTCCGGTTTTATAACAGATCGGGTATCAAGAACTACCCTACAGCGGGTTTTGAAGCCACAACTGTCTCTTCTTGTAAGAAAAAAAAACCTAAAACTGACTTACCATCTTTAGGCGGACTTGCACACTGCGGAGCATAGGAACCTAAGTGATAACCATACGTATTTTGGTGCATGGGAGGAAAAGGATACCCTAACGACCTAGGACTTGGAAACCCTGACGCTTCATGGGGATTCTGCTGACCACCAGGACTTCCAAAATGGTGAGGATGCTGGTAACCACCTTTAAAAGGACCATAGCCATGTTGCTGAAGCTCTATGAAGGCCGATTTTGATGAAACATTCGTAGGAGTGGAGTTAGTGGAGTTTGATATATCGTGGGGTGTCTGAGACCCCCCTAGATGGTGATGGTGGTCTAACTCCTGGGTGGTCATGGCGGGTTGGGGGGTGGATGGGCCCCCTCCGTCCGAAGACTGAGGAGGCCCGAAGGGATCTGAGAAACTCAGGGTGCCGGGTTTGGTGTTTGGGGATTGAATTCGTGTAATTTTGAGGGATTTCGTCTGCTCGTCTGATATTTTGCCGCTTTCTGAGCCTGTGAATGAGAAATAGTATATTAATTTATTATAAGAAATACATAATATAAATACTAAACTAAATAATTTACAATTATGTGAGACTGACGTTTGTACTAAGCTTTAAGCCTGTATTGTTAATAATTTTTGTGGTTGACATAATATATGAAAATCATCAAGTAGCTGACATTGAAACTGCAAAGTTCATTTGAGTGCGATTATTGGGTTAACGTCATAATCAAACAAACGTAAAGAGAAAATAGACAAAAACTCTTGAATATTAACTTTCCAACAGCGCTACAATTGCGAAAGCCAAAGAAAATCAAATAGTAAATACACTTGAACGCTAAACCCTAGGCCATGACCCTAAAATATTTTCAAAATTACCCAAAATACATAAACCAATCAAGGGTAACGGTGATACCCACATGAGGTCAACAGAGTTCACAGTTTTCTGGAAAACAATTTGGACGTCACGGTCTATTGAATCAACATCGTATTGGAATTAAATAATTTAGAATGCGCCTTTGATAATGCCGATGATTACATTTTTGACTGACTTTAAAAAGATTAAAGTCAGTCAAAAATGTAATCATCGGCAGATTCGGCAGATTATCGATTCGATTACATATATCTATATATAAATACGTGAAACAAAAACTTTGTACTCCTTTTTACGAAAATTACGCGGACGGAGGAGTATGAAACTTGGCACACTTATAGTTTATATAGAGACTCCTTCTCTCTGCAGAATGATAATATATTTTTTATATAATGCATAAAAAGTATATTAAATTAATAAAATAAATGTTACACACACTATCATGGTTTGACATCCATGTTTATATAAAGTGACATATACATACATTGCTAAAGACAACGCGTTGTTAACGCGTCAATGGGGACACTAGTTTGTACTTCTTAAGTTTTTACTGGGTGTACTAATTTTGGCAATTCCTATTTGATATGATAACTAGTCCCATTTAAATTTAATTAAGATTTCATGAGTTTTTGAGTTATTCGTAATTATTATACTTTAAGTTGCACTTTGTTTAAAGTCGGTTTTGTTTAGTTTTAAGATTTTAATTATTTTGTTCAGGAGCAGGTTATAAGACAACAGTGTAAGATATAGAAGTATTAACTGTATTTAACGGTAAACTTTATAACAATCAAAATTAATTATTACGATATTCGCAAAAAGAGAAAACCAAGTTCAAATAACATGTACAAGCAACCACAATAATTACGAATAACTCAAAAACTACTCTTACAATCTTAACTAAACTAAAACAAGAACTACATCACAAGCACTAGCTATTACATAAAGCAAGAGACATCAAAATTGGTTCACCCAGTAAAAAGCTATACAAACACATAAAAAATTGATCAAATTAAGGACTTCCTTATTTAAAATCGGGTAATCCAATTAAAAAAGTTACAAAAACGTGATCTCGCATACTATTGCCCATTACAAAGAATTCTGCACACTGTAAGGAACGATCACTGAGTAATTTAAATACAACGCTAAACTTTAAAAGGAGTTAGTATCATTTAAAATCACTTGAAATCTTAAAAAACTAATATAGCCTCAACCATATGCAAAATAAACTATCTAATCCAATTCCTTATAAGCTTCACGCTGTATCCCGCATATAGCAGGGTAGGCAGAGCGAACTTGAGAACCTAGTGTTAAGACACTCCGTTCCCCACTTTCCGCCGAATTGAGGTATTACGTGTTGAGTGGCGGAACTCAACGTCGCGCTTTGCCTTGTTACCAAGCCCAGGAAATGAAAACACAAAACTTTACATTTCCTGGAGTGGGAATCGAACCCACAACCTCCTCCTCCCACGCTTGTGCCTCTGCGCCACGACAGGTGTTATATTAAAATTATATTAATTTTTCCACTTTGGTGAGACAAAATAAAGCGGTAATTCCCGTCACTTAATATGTAATCTCTGGAATTTTAGCGGAAGGTGGAGAACGTAGTGTCTAAACACTAGGTTCTCTGTGACTTACCGGTTAAGTTAAAAAAAACAAAGTATATATTCAATTTCAGTGTATTTCTTTGAAAGGACTTGCAAATCAATATATAGAATACAAGACGCCGACACATCGAATCGCTCATTTAATTTTATTTCTTTTATTTCAAATAAAAAAAACTAATTGGCTCTCGCCTCAGAAACATTCAAGGCACAATTTCTCACTAAACTAACGCGAGAAAAGTTGGCCTTGTTGGGTATCGTGGTGTAGTGGAAGCGAGGCTATGGATATTGGAAGATATAAAAACGCTTCAGATTTTAGTAGGGTAGTCAAAGAGGATCAAGAAACTAGAAATTCGACATGCCGTGGTAAATGGCGGAACTCAACGCCGCACTTTGTTTTATTAGAACGTACAAATGAATATAATTCAAATATCATAATTTTCCTGAGTGAGAATCGAGTTCACGACCACTCGTGATTAGACGCTGTCCCAAGATGGTATGGTGGAAAATTTTAACAGGCGTTTATTAGTTTTATCTATGTTATATCAGCAAATTTATCTATTGACATATGCAAAACAACTTGTGAAACTATTTCTACCCAAGATTTTCCGCCAAATTTGTTAAAAAATTGACTTTTGATCCGATGATAGTACAATATTTTCATAGCATGAACTTGATGTCCTAGCCAGGATGACCAGATACATGCAAAATTATATTTAAGCGTATTCTTTTCAATTTCTTTTTAAACTAATTTGTTCATTAGATACGTGTAACGCACTTCTCTATTTTATGACGATTCTCTTATACTTATGTGAAAGAAAATCCTCAAGCCCTTTTTACAACAATTATGCGCACAACGGAATAAATGTTTTTCTAGCTTAGTTAAAGTTTATTTATATAGAGAAGAAGTAGCCATATTTTCATAATAACATATTCAAAAAATATATTAATAAAATAATTATTACAAACACTACCATGTGTTTGATATACACTTCCACATAAAGTGACATACATGTTGCTAAGGTGACGCGAATTTTACTCTTCAACACAACCAACCACCCAAATGCTATATTTCTTTATAGTAACGCATTTGTATAACTTTTTATTAAGTAAAAAAATTACGCACGTTTCTATGACGTAAGCAGTGCGTGTGGTATTTAATTTCACAATGATCGACTGAAGCGTTGATGTGTGAAATAGACAAGGTTTATATTTATATACCTTGTTAGTTTATTATATACCTGCGTGATTGAACGCGATTGTTGTGGGTTCAAAACCTATTAGGGGGAATATTTGGCCTTATTATTTAACTATGGACAATTAGTTCTGAGGAAGCAGTATATTTTGTGAGGTCTCTTTATATGTTTTATATTATAAATATCAATTGGTACATATTTAGCTATACTCACAGTCTATAATATAGACTATTTTTTTTTTTTTTATGAATAAAGAGTCTGAGCCTGAGTCTACCTGTGACCAAGGAGTACTGTAAGTGTAGTGTGTAGTGTTCGAAACGTTTCCAAAAATATGTTTTCGAATACAAAAAATATACGCGATTATTCCGGTTAAAATAGTTTCGATTAATATGTATATATACCATTTACATAGCTATCCACTGGACAACAAGCCCCAAACAAATGACCCCAGGAATTAGTTTAAAAAACCCTTTTCGGCAAGCTCTTTGAGTTAATTACAGCATTCTCTATCTCTTTCATCTCATATGTCCATCTCATGTTGCTTGTATAAGGTCGGGTCAAATCGTTTTGTTATTTTTTTTTATGTTTGTTTGTTTGTCCGCTGATAGCTCATATAATAATAATGTTTAGGTTTTAGTGGAACTTTAATTGGTGTAAAGTTTTATTGAAAATTATTATGTCTTTGGGTTCGATTAATTTATTTTGATGTGTATCCTTATACGTTGAAAAAAGTATTGTTGTATGACGTAACTTAACGCCGCACTATGTCTAATAATAGTTAAACTTTAGTTCCTATATCATGTTCGTATCGTACTAATGTTATTAATGCGAAAGTTTGTGAGGATGTATGGATGTCTGGTACTTGTTTAAGTAAAAACGACTGTACCGGTTTAGATGAAACTTTACAATAATATAGCTTTTACATCAAAAAGTAACACATAAGCTATTTTATATTTATCTTTTTTATTTAGCTTCAAGTTGTGTCCCGCATATAGCATGGTAGGCAGAAGGAACCTGAGAATCTAGTGTTACGACACTCCGTTCCCCACTTTCTGCCGAATTGAGGCATTGCGTACTGAATGGCGGAACTCAAAGCCGCGCTTTGCCTTGTTAGCAAACCCAGGAAATGAATATACTAAGCTTTTACATTTCCTAGAGTGGGAATCGAACCCACAACCTGTCGCGTTCACAGTCGCACGCTTGTGCCACTGCGCCACGACAGGCGATAAATATAATCATTCCCTTAAGTGGGAATCGAACCTACAACCAATCGCATTTACAATCTGATGCTGTCCCATACGTTATAATGGTCTCTATATTAAATTAATTTAAGTTTAATAAATAAAGATTTTCATTCAATATAAATCATATAAATCAAATGAATCCAAGTCTCCATATAACTGACAATCGTATGAGTAAGTTAAATGAACAAAGAATGTAAAGTGATTCATCAATTATGCATCCGGTTGTCTCTAAAATATCATACAATTGCATGTCTTGTAGGAAATGACCTCATTTATAATGTATGTGGAGAACGGAGTGTCGTAACACTAGGTTCCCTCTGCCTTAACTGCTATACGTAATAGGTGTGAAGCTAAAGAAGCTAACGCATGTCGTGGCGCAGAGGCACAAGTGTGCGACTGTAAACGTGACAGGTTGTGGATTCGATTCCCACTCCAGAAAATGGACATTTTCATTTCCTGAGCTTGGTAACAAGGCAAAGGATTGTCTTAACACTACGTTATCAGGTTCCCTCTGCCTATTCTGCTATATGCGGGAAATTATGAAAAATAACTGTTAGAGACTATCGTGGCGCAGTGGGATAGAATCTGTCTGTAAATGCGATTTATTGTGGGTTCAATCCCCGCTCGATGTATTTAAATTGTTTTCATTTAACTACTCTAGTAAAGCAAACCACGGCGTTGAGTTCCGTAACTTTATGAGTAAAGTGACTAGGGTCTCTTTTTTCTACTTACTATGCGGTTTAAAGCATGAAGCTGCCTTATTCTTCTTCTATTGTAGAAGATATCTATCAAAATTTGTTGATAGCATTTTTACCTTATACTGTAACCATTTCTGTCCCCAATTTCAATAGTGAATTGTAAAATCCTATTTTTTTTTTTCATTCTCCTAATAAAATTCGGAAATCCTCTGTCATTCCTACACTCCCTAAGGAACTTATATGTCAAATTTCATCTGTATACGCACAATAGTTTCGATTGTGCGTTGTTTGTTAGTCACTTATTAACGGAAGAGTTTAATTACTTGTATATTTACACATTCTTTTATTGGTACCATTTAAATAAACATTATCATACAAATAATAAAATACAATAAAATATGGATTCACATAAAAACCATACATTATTACTTAAAAGATAATTTAGTTGAAAAAAAGGTCTTTTACAATATACATTTTTTCAAACTACCCACAAATTATAATAAAAGCCTTACCATTAAAAAGTACCACTTAAAAGCAAGTGACAAATAATATTTATAATTATTTGACATAACATTTAAGCCAGTCGTAAAACGCTTCCTTAACCTATAAAGTAAAACAGTAAAATCTAAGATTAGGTTAATTACTGAGTACATTCAATGAATTTATAATTTTGCAAAAACCCATCCACTAACCGGCTAGAGTCAACGTCGTTTTACCTGCATAACATAACCCCCATGACATTTGCAACCCTAGCGTATTAGTGGGAAATAGTATGAATATTAATATAGAGACGACTTAAACTTAACAAAACATAGCATCTGGGCATAATTAAAGGGAAACAATAATTGATCGTAAAAAATAGGTCAATTGTGGTTTTTTTTCTAATAAAAATAACCTTTTATTAACTAAATCAATATGTTTTATATAATATATAAAACGCTTGTTACTGAGTGACTTATAGACAACGTACAGGCGAAACTGCTGGCCATAGAAAGATACATACATACATAGCTTCACGCTGTATCCTGCATATAGCAAGGTAGGTAGAGGGAACCTAGTGTTAAGTTACTCCGTTCCCCACTTTTCACCGAATTGAGGCATTGCGTGCTGAGTGGCGGAACTCAACGCCGCGCTTTGCCTTGTTACCAAGCCCAGGAAATGAAAATTTCCATTTCCTGAAGTGGAAATCGAACCCACAACCTGTCGCGTTTACAGTCGCACGCTTGTGCCTCTGCGCCACGACAGGCATAACGATGACAGGCGTTGCATAGAAAGATGATTTCATAAAGCATACACTATGCTCTTTTGCCTGCTCTACATAAAATCATAGAAGATTTATTCGAAAATGTTGATTTTCGAGCTGATATTTGTACAGTTTCACGTTTTTTCTATATAGCAAAATAAAAGAGAATTTAGTGTCATGACACTTCGTAGTCTACTTTCTGCCTAAATTTAAGGAACGTTGAGTGGCGGAACTCAACGCCGCACTTTACCATACTAGAGCGAAGTAAATATTTTAAATATTACAATTCCTTTAAATTTACAATCAAATGCTGAACATAATCTCATAAGTCCGAATTCTTGATATAATGCAATTTATAGATGCTATTTCCATATAAGCTATACTTTATTCTTCAAAATACTTGGATAAATCATTCAATTTAAGAGGAATCTTTGGTTTTAGCTATTTTTTTCACGTACTATAAATGAAACTATTTTAACTTATTGACTCTACATCAATGTATAGACTACTATATGGTGTTCAAAACGTCGGGTTTCCAAATAGGTATTTCTAAATAATAAAATACCCAATTAAGCCAGTTAAAATTAAGATTTTAACGAAAAATGAAAACCAACATCAAACAAAACGCACTAAAAAGCAACGTTATTACGAATAACTCAAAAACTAATCACATCAGAAGAAATAGCTATCATATAAAAAATAATACAATCGAATTGAGAACCTCCTTTTTCCAAGTCAGTTAAAATTAGTCTCATATAATATCATTTAAGTGTTGGTAGTTACTTCGTCTACACATAACTAAGTCACCCGTAACGACAGGGTCATGGGAAAGGAGCAAATACAGCAAATAATTGAAATTTATAATAATTCATTAAGTTTACGCTTCATTGGATAGATTTTGATGCGATTTGTACTTATCTGAGTGTCTTAACCTGATTTATTGGTGGTGGAGAGAATACTGTCTCTATTTTCCGCTGTACATTGAATGACCGCAATGATTCTTTAATAAATAACGATTTTCGAGCTTATATGAATACAGATTCACGCATTATACTGTATACCAGGTGGACAGAGAGAACCTAGTGTCAAGACACTCCGTTTTCCGCTTTCGGTTGAATCCGTAACATGTTAGTGACCGCATTTTCTTTAACACACAGAGACCAACCACCCTACTCTACATAATAAAGCAACTTCATTAGAGAACATAGGACTCCCGAAATCGAAACATTATATATTTCCAAATAATATATATGATTAAAATATACGTGATTTTTTATTTAGCTTCACGCTGTATCCTGCACATAGCAGGGTAGGCAGAGGGAATCCGAAAACCCTATGTTAAGACACTCCGTTATCTTTTAAACATTTCCATTCCCAACTTTCCCCTGAATTATGGCATTGCCTGCTGAGTGGCGGAACTCAACGCCGCGCTTTGCCTTATTAACAGAGCGAGGAAATGAAAATACTAAATACTATTCAATATTTTCATTTCCTGGAGTGGGATGCGAATTCACAACCTACAGTGTTTACAGTCTCACGCATGTGTCTCTGCGCCACGACCAGTTTCAATGCCCAACATGATAAGCAGAAATTATATTTTTTCCACCAAAAACAGACAAACAGACAAATAAACACGACACTACACTATTAATTAACACAGACCATAATTTTTTTTCTTATCAATCAGTTCGCGTGCTAGCTTTATGATCGAAAATCGTGAATTGGTCACGGTAACTATTCCTACAGCGTAATGAACGCGGCGTTTTTGAACATTTTTATAGTTAATAATTTATAAAATATTTTTAACGGCCTTGCCTTGCCTTTGAGTTGGAATAACTTGTTCTTGTTATATGTTAAAATTGTTTTAATTTTAATTTTTCTTATTTGGCCCAATTCTTTTGATTTTTTGACAATTTTGCTGTTTGGAGTTTATGGATGCGAGCGTATTCTGGACATGGACAGAGGTGAAAATATTAATTTTTTTATAAATAGTGTGTTATTTTGATGTATATACAATATTATTGCAATGCTTCATCTAGATCTGTTGAGTGATTGTTTGAAAGAGAAACAAACTAAACTAATTAACCGGGAGGGGTACCCTCTTTAGTGAGTACACTTGATGATATTACCTATATTTACATTAGCTAACTAGTTAAATAGTCATATAAAGCAAAATGTTGAGCTTAAATAGTTCTCATACGCTTGTTACAGCTTATTTTTGTTGTTAACATTCTCTGTAGAGAGATTTTTACAAATTTCTGCTACCCAAAGATCATTTCAAAGAACAATCATTTGGCAATAGAGAATGCTATTTATTAACCGTCCAAGGACGATTTCCAAGAGGCGCAGGTTCGAATCCCGCTGCGTTCAAATTTTTATACGTTTTCTAAATTCTGTTTTTCGTTTCCTAAATGTGTGATTTACATTTTAAAACTTCAAAAATATTTAATTACGAATAGCTCAAAAGCTACTCGTCATATATTAACTAAATTTAAATGAGACCACAGCACTATCACAATATATAAAAAAATTGTAATAGGTCATTCGGTAACACACAAAAAAAATACAGTTCAGTTGATAATCTCCTCATTTATTGAAATTGGTTACAAAAGGGTCCGGGAGCGTAAAATAAATATGGTGAGATATATTACCAGTCTTTATCCTATGACTATAACAAAAAGTATCTACTTCAATTAGTAACTGACCCTCTTTAGTAATATTATCTATGTGCTTATATTAGCTAACATAGCTAGTTAAATAGCGATATAAATCAAAATGTCGAGCTATTTGTCAATGTTAAAATGTTAAGAATTTTACTTTGAAATGAGTAATATATTTGTTAAGCGATATCTAGTTACTTTATATTCAGTAATGAAGTGTTAATTTAGATTTATCTTTATATATATATATATATATATATATATATATTAAACGCTTGCGTTGAAACTAAACTGAGTGACTGACAGACAACGTATACGCAAAGCTACTGCTCATATAAAAATTTGATCGACTCCTTGGGGAGTGTAGGGGAGCAATAAGGGAGCATTATTATAATTCCTAAATTAAAGACGCTCGAAAATAGGGAAGGTATCCAAAGCCACCGACGCACTAATATTTTCCCAAAAATTGAAATGAAGGCTTGGCACGTAGCACGACTGACAGACAGACGTTTGACAAAAAGAATCACAGTATGGAGAGGTCCAAGTGGAAAGCGCTGCAGAGGAAGACCGCTTACAAGATGGGAAGATGATATCAGTAAAACAGCTGGCCAGGACTGGATGCAAATAGCTCAAGAGAGAGAATTGGACTTCTTTGGAGGAGGCCTACACCGCGGATGGGTTCATGCAAATCAATAATAATAATATCTAAATAAACATTTTGAAACTTTTCTAAAAATATAGTTATGAGGTAAAAAATGGATAGGCTTAAGTTTAAGGTTTTTGTAAATTGCATGAAATAAAGGCTTTTTATTTATTTATTACATATTACAATTCCTACGGAAACGGCAAAGATTTTTAGTCTATGCAAATGACGTCGCGGGATATAAGCTATTTTTTTATAAATGGAATAATAAAATAAAAAAATGAATTAAGTATATTATTAAAAAAAAAAATTATACAGCTTCATGCTTTTCCCGTAGCAGTGCAGGTTATAAGAACCTAGTGTTAAGACACTCCATCCATTTTATGCATTCCATTCGAATTTTGCGGTGGTGGCGTTTGGTTTTTGGTTGGTGGCGGAACTCAACGCCACAATATGGAGTGGAGATTGAATCCACAGTCAACATAAGCTTATAGTCATACACTATCCCACTGCGCTACTTAACCTCATATTTAACTACATTATAAAAAAAAAACAAAAAGCTAGACTCTTTTTCTTCCACTCAACACTAAAAAGCCAGGTAGCTAATACAAGTCCTAAGAAATAATAAACACACAAATTAACATAAAATATATGAAACCTATAATTTAACTAATTACAATTGGCTGTACACTCGCGTGTCGCGGCCATTTTGAGTTAGCTGTAGCTATTGACAGTGACAGTTATAATGTAATGGCGGCCACTTGTTGCGCGGGAAACGTCATAACAGTGTCTTCACTTTATATATGAGAATATGAGGTGTTTCTAATAACGACAATTATGTTTAGTTGCTTTATTTAGACGGTATTTCTTTCTTTTCTGGTTTTATGTTGGAAAAGTGTCATATTTTGAGGTTACTGAAAAAATATATCTGGATTTTGGAATATTTTTTAAACTCTCTCTCTCTATGTATTCTTTTTTTTTGTAAATATTAGTCACAAGTGCCGTATTTTTATAATATGACAGAGGGAATATATTAAAATATATTTTCAGCAGGGCGGAGGGAACCTGAGAACCGACGTGTTAAGACACTCCGTTCTCTTACAACAATTTCGTTACCCACTTTTCGCCGAATTGAAACATTGCATGCTGATCGGCGGAACTCAACGCCACGCTTTGCCATGTTACCAAACCCAGGAAATGAAAAAACTAACATTTCTTGGAGTGGAAACGAACCCAAAACCTGTCACGTTTACAGTTGCACGCTTGTGCCTCTGCGCCACGACAAGCGTTTTCTCTACATAAGATTCACAACTTTAACCATCGTAGTTATTCAGCAATACCAACTGTACTCATATTGGTTTTAAAAATATACTTAACTCTGCCTTTCTCTCTAATCTCCTTTTTAATTGTTTTTAAGCCGAAAGAAGCCTAGCGTAACGACAATTTGTTCATCGCTTTCTGCCATATTTAAACACATAGCGAGTTGACGCAAATCTCACGACGTACTTTACTTACCGTTACTTGGGGACTAACAAATAAAATAAAAAATAATATCTTCACGCTTTTTCCACCATACCAGTGTAGTTAAGAGTAACTAGTATAAAGACACTCCGTTCTCCATTTCAAGAAATTACATATTAAATGCCAGAATACAACCATAAAATAAAGATCAAAATATTCTTTATTCAAGTAGGCTATTATAAGCACTTTCGAATCGTCAATCTACAAAGGTGTCAGTCGTGTCAGTCCTAACGGAAGCTTCCACCGGCTCGGAAGGCAGTTCTGCTGAGAAGAGCCGGCAAGAAACTCAACAGTTGCTCTTCTCAAAATAAAATTTTTGCAATAAATATACAACTATGATGAGCCTCCCGGGTGAGCGTCAACAGCATTTAATTCCACACATTGATATCATTATAGTATTCTTGGATAGAATAATATACCTTTTCCAATAATACGTTCTTAATCTTAACTTTAAATTATTGAAATGGCAGATCTGTAAATAGCACTCAAATCCACCCCATTTACGGTCAGGTATTGTCCCATGCCAATATGACTTCATTTTCCACTAATATAAAGCAAATCATTTATCAATACATTAATGTTACATGTTCTTCGTTCGTTAGGGTTTTAAAAAACATAATTCCATCATATACGCTTAACGTAGACATGATTAATGTGTTACAAACACACAGATGACTGATAGAGATAGATCTTTACTCATTGCCTATTACTTATTGTATAATTGTATAACGCCTGTCGTGGCGCAGAGGCACAAGCGTGCGAATGTGAGCGTGACAGGTGGTAGGTTCGATTCCCACTCCAGGGAATGAAGATAATTAATAATACTTAGTATTTTTAATTCCTCGCACTGAATATCGCTGAACCCCAGCACGCAATACCTCGATTCGGCGGCAAGTGGGGAACAGAAATGTTAAAAGAGAATATAGTGTCTTAACACTAGGTTCTCTGGTTATCTCTGCCTACCCTGCTATGTGCGAGATACAGCGAGAAATTTAAAAAAATACAGACAAGGCGCGGCGTTAGGTTCCGCAATTTAACACCTCCCAAATCGACGGAGAATGAAGTCACTATCTACAGGTCTCGAAGACACTCCCGTCTTTGCTAACCCGCATAATAAGAAATGCATAAAGATAAAATATGAAAACAAACGTCCAAATTAAAGTGGGCGTGTTCAATATAAAACTTTTGACAATTATTACGATTGATGACATTTTGTTTAATTTGTAATGTTTCTTTTTTATCTGTTGAATGTATCTTTTGGTTGTTTAAAAAATGACTATTATTGTTACGTAACGGAATTCTGTTCTCTATCGTAATATCTATATATTATAATTAATACGTGAAACAAAAACTTTGTACTTTTTACGAAAATTACGCGGACGCAGGAGCATGAAACTTGGCACACTTATAGTTTATATAGCGAAGGAGTGCACAATGATAATATCTTTTTAAAATAGTGCAAAAATATATATTAAATTAATAAAATAAATGTTATACATACTACCATGGTTTGACATGCATGTTTATATAAAGTCCCATACGTTGCTAAGACGCGTTGTTAACGCGTCATCAGGGACCTAGTGTCATTATACTAATACGTGAAGGAAAACTTAAAGATAAGCTTTGGATCCCTTTATACGATAATTGTGAGGACGTAAGAGTATGAAATGAATTGGTTCACAGTCGAAGTTTTTTTATAATAATGTAATACTTAGAAATAGATTAAATTAATAAAATAAATATTACACATATGTGTGTGAGGCATATATTTTTGTATAAAGTCATATACACATTGCTAAGCAAGGCAATGAATATTTTCATATATCGACGGGACTACTTTATATATACTAGAGTCCCCGTTCTCGCGTTAACAACGCGTGTATGTCACTTTATATAAACATGGATGTCAAACCATGGTAGTGTGTGTGTAACATTTATTTTATTATACTAATAACTAATTTAATATACTTTTTATGCATTATTTTTTTTTTTTTTATTGATAACGGACGGCAAACGAGCAGAAGGACCACCTGATGGTAAGTGGTTACCTTCGCCCATAGACATCTACAACACCAGAGATGTTGTAGATGCGTATAACCTAGAGGATACTGATGGAAGGGGGACAATGTAGTGATCCACTATCAGAACCACCACATTTGGGAAAAGGATGGGTGGGAAGGGAAAATCTGGCTTACATGCCATCGAACCGGAACATCATTAGATATTTGGTTCGTCTTTGACATGATAGTGGTCACGAGCCAGTCGGAGGACAGACACTCCTACCACCTAAAAAATTATAATTTTAAAAGATACTATCATTTGCACTCCTTCAATAAGATAAGCTAGAAGTGTGTCAAGTTTCATACCTATTCATCCGCGTAATTTTCAAAAAAAGGGGGGACCAAAGTTTTTGCTTCATGTATAATATATAATGGATATGCGTAATTTTTATGTCTTTTTTTAAATTTAGAAAGTAGCGACAAATTCCTTAATTTTCACCTTGCTTCTAAAAGACATCGTCCGAAATTCTAATAAACTGTATAATTCATACATTGAAAATTGGAAACGTAAATGAAGATACATTTTAAGTTCTTATCTGATAATCTTTTATCGAATGCAGCTGCAACTAAATTATTGACTATCACTTTAATATGTAATTTTATTTTATTTATTGCAAAATCATGTCACTGTGAAGATGCTTTATAAAGAGTACCTTCAGGGAAAGAACCTAGTGTCAAAACACTACCTTTAGTCGCATATTGCGTGTTAGTTGGCGGAACACAACGCCGCGCTTTTTATGTTACCAGCCGATGAAAATAATTTAAATTAAATTGAGGGAACTTTATTTAGGAATTTTTGTTTGGTCGGTAGGAGGTTCGTCCTCCGTCTGGCTCGCGACCACTATGTCAAGAGACGAACCGCCAAATATCTTTATGATGTGTTCGGTTCGATGGCATGTAAGCCAGGTTTCCCCTTTCCCACCCATCCCCTTTCCCAAAATGCGGGTGGTTCCGATAACGGACTACTACATTATCCTCCCCTTACTCCATCTGTATCCTCTAGGTTGGCAACGCATCTAGTACATCTTGTGTTGTAGATGTTCATGGGCAGAAAGAAATGGGAAAAAAAAAAAAAAAAAAAAAAAAAAAAAAAAAAAAAAAAAAAAAAAAAAAAAAAAAAAAAAAAAAAAAAAAAAAAGCAATATGGTTTAAATAGCAATATGAGAATGAACACGATAGTTTTAAGTTCGTACCTATTTAGTGACATGTTTGTAATATATATTGTGAATGTTCATATTATGTTATGGTGGGTAGGTAAAAATGAAGTAAGAAAGATATAGAAGCAAGGTGAGTGACAAAGAGGGTGTGAGAGAGAGAGTGGGTGGACTTATCGCGTAAATGTCAGATTCGAATGAAAACTGTGGGCAGGAGTGTCTTAACACTAGGTTCTCACTACCTACCTTGCTTTACGGGATATAACGTGAAACATATATATTTTCACTTTCAATACATTGATACAAATAGTTTCTACTCGATAGTATTTAAGATAAGCTAAGACATATCCGATAAAGAATTTCTCTTTAATAAGTTTGTAACGGATGTTTGTATGTAAAGGAGCGTGTTTTAGATATAGCTTCACGCTGTATCACGCATATAGCAGGATAGGCAGAGGGAACCTGAGAACCTAGTGTTATGACACTCCGTTCCTCATTTTCCGCCGAATTGAGGCATTGCGTGTTGAGTGTACAGCGTGTAAAAAATAAGAATTTTATATATAATTGAAGGATAGGTAATAGAAGGCGAAGTTAATGGGTTCGAATCTATGTTGGGGAATGATTTATATTTCAAAATTATATCTATACTGAGGAATACCTATATTTGTCAGTTTAGTCAGGATAATTTGGCATAAGACCTGGTATAAAATGGATAAAGACCAGATAATGGGGAAAAAATTTTAGTTATATAAGCCAGTAAGCTTAGAGAAGCCGGTATATATTTAGGGAAGTCGGTACATATATTTAGGGAAGCCGGTATTTTTTAGAGAAGCCAGTATAGGATTTAACGTTATTTAGCAATTTCACTATCGGTACTAATTTTGGTGATGACATGTTTTTTAGGTAGTTTTCGATTTCAGAGCTTGTTTTTTTGCGATTTATACCCAATATTTTTCTAGCGAGCTTTTTTTTAGCTCTCACACCTTTCTTGACCTTGTTTTCTTGCAAACTCAATTACAATTTAAGCACTTTTTCCAGGCGACCTTTATTTAAAAATTTCGCTTCCAAATTTTCCCACAAAATTTATTGTCATTTACAAAAGTTAAGCCGGTGGGAACCGTGTTATATGGACTCCTCGCCACTGGTGAAGACAATTTATGTTTACACCTAGTGCCTAAACACTCTTCTCTACTTAAGCCAAAGAAAAATTTTAAAAATTATCTTACAATTTAAAGTACCGTAACTTACCTATGTATATCTTTTTACAACGTTCGTACATCGACTGTTGATCGCGTGAGATAACCATCACGTATGTAGTACATAAAAACACATATTCTTCACTCATTATGTTGTGTGATTCCATACAAAAAATGTTAAAATATCGCTCTAATATAGTCATATATGCTGTATTATCCAATTTTTTTTAGCTTCACGCTGTATCCCGTATTTAGCAGGGTAGGCAGAGGTAAACTGAGAACCGACGTGTTAAGACACCCCGTTACCAATTTCAGCCGAGTTGAGGCATTACGTGCTGAGTGGCGGAATTCAACGCCGCGCTTTGCCTAATTACCAAACCCAGGAAATGAAAAATTAAATTTTCCTGGAGTGGGAATAGAATCCACAACCTGTCGCGTTTCCAGTCGCACGCTTGTGCCTCTGCGTCACGACAGGCGTTGATATGTCAAAACACGTGAAATACGATTAATTGCTTGTTAAAATTTAAAAAATCGGTTCTCGTACCGTAAAATTTATAAATGTACAAATTATTATGTTTATTTTCTATGCTTTCTCTTTTGACCTACAAGCGTTTAAAAAATAACACCAATATTTATATATTTATAGGATGTTTTGCTAATTTCAAAGAAATATACAAGTTTTTTTTTATTTATTTTTTATTGATAACGGACGGCAAACGAGCAGAAGGACCACCTGATGGTAAGTGGCTACCTTCGCCCATGAACATCTACAACACCAGAGATGTTGTAGATGCGTTGCCAACCTAGGGGATACTGATGGAAGGGGGGACAATGTAGTAGTCCACTATCAGAACCACCACATTTTGGGGAAAGAATGGGTGGGAAAGGGGAAAATCTGGCTTACATGCCATCGAACCGGAACACATCATTAGATATTTGGCGGTTCGTCTTTGACATGATAGTGGTCGCGAGCCAGTCGGAGGACGAACCTCCTACCACCTAACAAGTATTAACCGGCTTCAGAAAAAAGGAGGTTCTTAATTCGACTGTATTTTTTTTTACTGGGTGAACCAATTTTGATGATTCTTTTTTTATATGATAGCTAGTGCTTTTGATGTGGTCTCATTTAAATTCAGTTAAGATCTGACTAGTGGTTGTAACTTCGATCTATACTTGTATTTATAATAATAATTTATTATTCTCCCCACTTTGATAAGATAGCTCGCGGTGTTGAGTTCAGTCACTACGTAGTGTCTTAAATTGGAATGGAAAACGGAGTGTATCACTATGTTCTTTTTAATTATTTTTTTATGCGGAAAGTTTATATCTTCTTTATATATGAAAATGAATGTTTGTGTGTATGTCATCGATGAACTCAAAAACTGCTGTACTGATTGTTATGAAAGTTGGTATATATATATATATATATATATATATATATATATATATATATATATGTATTTTTCCGCGGGGAAGGTTTATATAATATGCTCATTGATGCCACTCGCCACCAAGTGAAGCTGTAGAGTAGCAACTTCTGCCCCGTTCAATCGATTGTCATGTAAACCAGTATGACCATGTATTTTTACAAAGAGGAATATATAAAAATGAATTTTTGTCTGTATGTCATCGAGGAACTCAAAAATTTTCTTAAATTTATTTCAGTTGTTGGCATCGCAAGGCCCGGCCGGGCACAGCTAGTAATAAAATATTTGTCAATCATTTAGTATATTTGATTTGCGACAATGTCCCAATTGCGACACGACGGCGGTATTAAAGTCTAGTCTAGTTTAAACTGTGTAACTTTTTACTAGCTTCCGCCTTCAAGAAATATTTCGAAAAAGAAATTCATATTTTTAAAAACGATTAAAATGTATGAATTATACTTAGATAATTCAATTTATAAAAGATTTATATATTTTTCAACAAAAACCGATGTTTTACTTTAAATGAGTCACAAGCTTCTAGTAAGTTTAATTCACGGTTTATCGCGCATAGAAGGGTAGGTCATAATGAATCTAGTGTCAAGACACTCCGCTCACTGCTTTCGAACCGAAGTCGAATCATTGCATATTAAGTGACGAAACTCTACGCCGCGGTTTTTTAAGATTAATTAATAAATTAAATAATTAGTCAATATGAGTAGAAACTCCTTAGCGCACCATGGATTCACCGTGCTGGTGCCCATCGCGTTGCAGAGAGAGGAGTTTGGAGAGTGCCTGGCACAACGTATAGGTTTAAGGGGCCCCTTTAAAATACCTTTCACCTCCAATGTGCGCGCTCCTCTCTCTACCTAACAATATTAGGCGTAGAAAGCTGAATTTTGGCATGTTGGTTCCTTGTGAAGTGTAGGGGAGCATTAAGAGAGTATTTCCCAAAATTTCAATGATAACAGGAAAGAGTGGGATTATTTGTTTCACGACAGGTTATGGGTTCGATTCCCACTCCAGGAAATGTAAAATTAAGTACTTTCATTTCTTGGGTTTGGTAACAAGGCAAAGCGCGAGTGTTGAGTTCCACACTAACCTGGGCAATGCCTCAATTTTGGCGGGGAAGTGGGAACGGAATGCTGGAAAGAGAACGGGAGTATCTTAATACTAGGTTCTCTGGTTCCTCTGCCTACCCTGCTATATGCGGGATAAAGCGTGAAGTTAAAAATGTTTCAAGGTTGTTGTAACTACGAGAAATAGAAATGAAAATACTTTGCGGGCAACAACTTGGGATAATTTTAATAGAATTTCATTTCTTTGTTAGGATTTTTTAGTTATTAGTAGTAACATAAAAGTTTTAAAAAAAGATAATCGACTTCAAATATACTGGACTTAAAAGTAAATGCTATAATATAAAAAAGAATCATAGAAATTTGTTCACCAGAAAAGTTACGCTACCGCATAAAAACACAGAAATTGAGAACCTCTTTGCTTTTTGAATCTTGTTCAAGTTAATAAATAAAAACATATATCATATGAATTTAATCTCTCATGGTCACATATGAGGTGTTTAGTCTGACGGTGGGATATTTACCATGTATTGTTTTTATTTTGGACCCCCGATATTTGATGCCAAGTTGCAAGCACCGAAATATCGGGATGCAATCGGGAAGCAGTGGATCATGGTGCATGGGAGTCCAAAATAAAAACAATACATGGTAAATATCCCGTCGAACAAACTTATTCTTACATATATTCATACTAATATAAATTAAAGAATTAATTATATGCAAGCTTCCATATAAGGGACATAAGAAAATGTTTAACGTCATTATAAGGAATGGATGGTTTGTATGGTTTTCGACGGATTAGGCATCTGCTTACATTATACATGTAAATTTTTTTTATTTACATACGAATGTAAAGAGGTTTAATTCGGTGAATTTTTTTTAGGATCTGTTGAGTTTTTTTTTGGGTCTTAGAAAACCCAGTCATGTATATATTTCTCAGTTCTTAAAAAAATATTACTTGTATTTGTATTATAACTTAAAATTCATATTAAAATTGTTTTATTTACAATATTTTAAAAAATATTAAATATTAATTGTTTTGTAGCAGATCCGGCGAATTTCGTACCGCCATGTTTTTACCGTCAATACTGAGGTTTTTAAGATTTTTTTTAGACATTTCTTAGAAATTTCCTGATGATATCAAACACATAAAAGAAAGGTTTGCTGAATTTAGTGCAGTCGTTTCATAGTCGTTAACATTTTAGGGATATTTTTATTTGTATAGATGTCAGATATACTAAAACAATTACCACACAGTGTAAATAAAAAATGGGCATAGATAAATTATTGTTATTAATTCACATTTGGCTGTATAACGCAAGTCCATATTACAAAAAAAAAACGCAAATGTAAAAATGGCGGCGGTTATGACAAACGTCAATACGTCAACATGGCGTCTAATTGTAGTGGATTTAATTGCGCCGCGTAGTTATTGTTGCGATTGAGATGTCTCACTTTAATGAAAATGTAATGGCTGGAATTAATTATATGAATTATTTACGCGAAAATAATATGTTTTGTCATTTTCACACTTGTTTATTTTAATATAAGTGGTATTTAGCTTTTGCTGTGACGTTAAAACTTTAAAAAATCGTTTTATCCCAGTTTCCCACCCGAATTCGAAAACTTTCAGATAAATAATTAAGATAATTAACGATAAAGAATACAGACATCAACTAATATGCACTAAAAAGTACAGTAATTACGAATAACTCAAAAACTACTAAATTTTAAAGTTCAATCTTTAACTATTATATATTTTTATTGACTTTAAAATAGGAGCATATTCACAATTCCATTGTTTTAACGTTTGTTACTGCGTATCTATTTACTGGGTGAACCAATCTTGATGATTCCTTTTTCATATGATAGCTAGTGCTCCTGAGTTTTTTTTTTTTTTTTTTATGGATACCGGATGGCAAACGAGTAGAAGGACCGCCTGATGGTAAGTGGTTACCTTCGCCCATGAACATCTACAACACAAGAGATGTACTAGATGCGTTGCCAACCTAGAGGATACAGATGGAAAGGGAGGACAATGTAGTAGTCCGCTATCGGAACCACCACATTTTGGGGAAAGGATGGGTGGGAAAGGATGAGTGGGAAAGGGGAAAACCTGGCTTACATGCTATCGAACCGGAACACATCATAAGATATTTGGCGGTTCGTCTTTGACATGATAGTGGTCGCGAGCCAGACGGAGGACGAACCTCCTACCACCAAACAAAAATTGTAAAAATTTATGTATTCCCATTTTAATTGAGTTAAGACCTGATAAGCAGTTTTTGAGTTATTCGTTACATTTTAGTACATTGTATTAAATCGATTTTCCTTTTTGTTGAAACTTTAAATATATTATTACAAGTATACCTTAAAAATATATCAGAACAAATATCTATGTACTAAATTTCAGTTAACTAATTGAATAATAATCCTTTTTTTTTTTAACTTCACGCTGTATCCCGCATATAGCAGGGCAGGCAGAGGGAACCAGAGAACCTAGTGTTAAGACACTCCATTCCCATCTCCACTTTCCGCCGTATTGAGGCATAGCGTGTTGGGTGGCGGAACTCAACGCCGCGCTTTGCATTGTTACCAAACCTAAGAAATGAAAATACTAAATTTTACATTTCCTGGAGTGGGATTCGAACCCACAACCTGTCGCGTTTACAGTCGCACGCTTGTGCCTCTGCGCCACAACAGGCGTTAACACATAATTTTTCATAATTGTTTCTTATTAGGAAGTTAAAATACAAAAAAAATCAAGAGCTGTATACCAAGTTTCATGCTTCTTCGTCGTAATGTTCGTAAAAAGGGGTACAATTTCGTTTACTTGCTTACTTAACTTCACACTTATCCCTAGCGAGGTAGTCAGAGAGAACGGAGCGCCAAACGCTACGGTTACGGTTACGGCGGGTAATTTCGTTTCACGTATTTATATATAGATACCATACCTTCTTTTCAAACAAAAGACTTATATATGAATCATACTTAAATAAAAGACGTTCTAACCAAATAAAGATGCATCCAAAATGGTATATTTCAATTAGAATCGACGTCCAGTCACTTTATACAAGTTTATTTATAGAAAGGAAGACTATAGTAATTGTTTTTATATTACTAATAATAAATACACTAGCTGCTACCCGCGTCTTCGCTCGCAGTCAATGACAGTCTATACTACATATAGTGTACTTGTGTATTTGAAGGCTTTGAAATAGCTAGATTGTCATTTTTTTTTGACATGTCATGTCATGTCATTTTTGTTTGGTGGTAGGAGGTTCGTCCTCCGTCTGGCTCGCGACCACTATCATGTCAAAGACGAACCGCCAAATATCTTGTGATGTGTTCCGGTTCGATGGCATGTAAGCCAGGTTTTCCCCTTTCCCACCCATTCTTTCCCAAAAATGTGGTGGTTCCGATAGCGGACTACTATATTATCCTCCCCTTCCGTCTCTATCCTCTAGGTTGGCAACACGTCTACAACATCTATGGTGGTGTAGATGTTCATGGGCGAAGGTACCACTTACCATCAAGTGGTCCTTCTGCTCGTTTGCAATCCGTTATCCATAAAAAAAAAAAATGTTTACTCAATTTTTTTTTAATTGTCCTATGTCCTTTCTAATACCTCTAAGAATGTATGTATAAAGTTTTATAATAATCGGTTGAGTAGTTTTGGCGTGAAAGCGTAACAAACAAACATTCATTCATATTTGTAATATTAATGGGCATATATATTATTAGCCTTATGCGCCTGTCGTGGCGCAGAGGCACAAGCGTGCAACTGTAAAGGCGATGGAGTTGTGGGTTCGATTCCCACTCCAGGAAATGGAATTTTTTCTTTTTCCTGGGTTTAGTAGCATAAAGGAGACAAGCGCGGCGTTGTGGGTTCCACCACTCAACACGCAATACATTATATTTAAAAGTAAGAGATACTAGAATTGAGGCATTTATATCTAGATAATGTCTAGTTGTAAGCAGGACTGACAACCAGTGTTGGATAATTCTAAGGGCAGATAATATTTCTTACATTATTTTTCATTTTCTGCGCTCTCCTACTGAGCGCGGCGGTGAAAGTTACCACTCAAAACGCATTGTATCATATTCAAATAGTACATATACAAAAAATGAGCTAATTTCTATCAATACAGTGATTATCTGTAAGCGCAATGCATGTGGAATTTCAATTTTCAGTTTAGGGGCTAATGTTTAAACCATTTATTTGTATGTCAATGCTCTGGTACCGCGGCGTTGAAGGTTCCGCCGCTAAACACGCAATACATCATATTCAAAAAGTGCACACATACAAAATGAGCTAATGTATATCTATAAAGACAGTGTCTAAATGTAAGCGCGATGGTTCAATTTTTCACTCTAGGAGCTAATGTTTATTTTTTTATTTTCCTTGCCATATAGAGACAAAGCACACGGTGTTTTAGTTCCGCCGCTCAATACTCAGTATATCCTTATTCAAAGAAATGAAGACATACAAAAAATGAGCTAATTTCTATAGACATCAGTAATAAATAGTCTATAAATGATATTTTAATGGTAAAATATTTATGAGTTAAGGGACACACTTAGTCATAAATATATAATGAGAATCGATCTGTTATAACCTTTCAATGGAATACTATGTTTTTGGATATAATTATTGTATTTTAGTAAGTTGTTTTGAAATTAACTTTGTTCATTTGATTTTAAAACTGTAATTACTAGCTTTACTAGGCAGTGGCACACTGAGAACTTAGTGTTAAGACACTCCGTTCTGTTACGATTTCCGTTCCCTACTTTCAGGATTGAGGCCTGCTGAGTGACGGAACTCAACGCCACGCCTTGCCTTGTTACCAAAGGAGGAGATGAATTTTAGATGCAGATTATTAGATCTGACGTGTAGTTTTTGTGATAAATATATTCGCAATGTTACTTTCTAGAGAATTTTATTTGAAGTCAGTTTTCTTTTTTTTTAATATGAATTATTGTCGTTCATCTTCGTTCAACGTAAATGAACTCTCCGTTTAAATATTTTAATTCTAAATTTTATTAGAAAAATATTAAATTTACTTGAATTTAGTTAAACCATGTATTAGCCCATAGTTTTTAGTATAACTTAGCGCAAAATAAGCTACTTTTGTTGATTCTATATGTCTTTTTTGATGTCTAACACCTTAAATTAGACTGCATTGGTTTAAAAATATATAAAGCTAGCTATTTATTCCATAATATTTATAATAAAGTAACTGTCGCATTTTATATTGAAATATAACTGAATGTATGTTCTTTTTTTACGAATTTCACTAACTTATATTTTTTTAACATCACGCTGTAACCCGCATATAGCGGGGTAGGCAGAGGGAACCAGAGAACCTAGTGTTAAGACACTCCATTCTCTTTCAACAATTCCGTTCCCCACTTTCCGCCGAATTATTTAACTAATATATTAACTTAATAACTAATATATTATAACTGAGTAACATTTACTATTTTTTTTTTCTTTTTGTTATCATTTCACAAAATTGTGCAGAAAATAAGTTTCTAGAATGCCGAATTACTTTACTTTTAACCAATTTCAAAAAAAAGGAGGTGGTTCTTAATACTTTTATGTGTTTACCATAACTTTTTGGTGGATAAAACAATTTTGATGATTTGTTTTTGATCTGATAGCTAGAGCTAGTACCGTTCAAGCGGTCTAATTTAAATATAAGTTAAATCTAATAAGTAATTCTTGAGTTATTCCTTATATTTTAGTTAAATGAATACATTGTATTTGAAGTTGGTATTCTTTTCTTATTATAGATTATTTTTTATTATAATTTCATAAAAGTTACTCAAAAACAATTTGACATTTAAAACAAATGTCAAATTGTTTTCTTGTCTTTGAAAATTCAATATCTACATATAAATACGTGAAACAAAAACTTTGGATCCCTTTTTACGAAAATAAAGCGAACGGAAGAGCATGAAACTTGGCACACGTAAAGTTTATATAGAGAAGTAGTGCAAAATTCTAATATTTGTTTTAAATAATGCATAAAAAGTGTATTAAACTAATAAAATAAATGTTACACACACTACCATGGTTTGACATCCATGTTTATACAAAGTGACATATACATTACTAAAGTCAACGCGTTGTTAACGCGTCACCGGGGCCACTAGTTACATTGAATTAACTTTAAAATTTAATATTTATCATCGTTTACTGTTTCTTATTAGAATCTGCTTTAGTTAGAATTTCTTGACATTGAAATAAGATCTATAAATATAAAGCATTTTAACTTCTAACCGACTTCAATAATGAGGCTTTCAAATCGACTCTATTTTTAACATGTTTTACCGCATAACTTTTTACTGGGTAAACCAATTTTGATGTTCCTTTTTTTATATGATAGCTAGTACTTCTGATGTGGTACCATTTAAATTTAGTCAAGATCTGACAAGTAGTTTTTGAGTTATTTGTAATAATGTTACTTTTTGGTGCAATTTATTTGTTAAAAATTTAATTATAGTAATATATCTCTACAATTATTATTATATAGTGTAATGAATTGGTTAATAGCCTAAGAACTGTTTTATTTAAGTTATTGTATGTATTTCTCGTTTATTTTTGAATATTTTTAAATATTATGAACATATTATGCCTGTAACAGATAACTTTGAGTGATAGAGCCGGCTTTGGACTTATTTTCAATGTAAATTTCATCTATTTCTTAATATTTTCAATAAAAAGCTTAATTATTATCATTATAATAATATATACCTATATAAATAATAGTAAATATTGAAATAAACTATTAAATTATCTGTATTCTGCCTTTTTTAAAGATATTCTGTCTTTTTTCCGCTTTCATTTTACATTAATATCATATTAAAATAAAATTAAAATAACTTACGGTAATTTTAACACGTTAAAACTGGCATTCACAGCATCACTACCACAAAAACAATTCACAGAGTACAACACACGCCTATACACAGTCGTAAAATTAATATTTCAGCCGAAAACTAACTTGGGTGAGCGCTGGCGCGTATCTATAAAATAACGAACAACTCAATCAAAATTGAACAGCTATTGACTATCAACAAACAATTAAAGCAACACGTGGCGTCATTTTTTAATATTTATCACGTCACTGATGTCATTTTCGTTCACATACATACTAATATGCGTTCAATATCGTTAATAGCACTGTGCCCACCGTTCACTATTCGCGAATAACAGTCATTTCGGAAAAACAGTCAACAAAAAAAAATATACAACGCACACAAGCACAAAATCCTGTGCAATTAAAGATAATGTTTGAAGATTTTAATAGCGCACCCCTCCGAAGTAACCCGACACAACCAACTCCCGTTGAATTTAAACACTTAATGATCGGTTCGAAGGAAATTGTCCGAGAAACGAACGGCCCATGGTATATGCCTCTCGTTCTATTTAGTTCGTATTTACGCCGCTAGTATGGAGTGTATGGCGCTAGTGTCGCTCGCGAGGCGGAGTCATATTCTGGGTGGGCACGTTATGGAGGCGAGGCACTTCGACCATTGGTTGCGTTTCATGGCGCGATTTTTTCAACTCTACATGCACAGTGTTTCGGTTGGTAAAGCGAGATCGATTGTAGAACTTGGGTTACCATTATATTTTTTATGGGTATTTTTTGACTGCGCCCGGTACTTAGTAACCTGTTATGGTGGCCACGCCCCATAGTGCCGTAGAACGTGACGGAGACGGGTCTCTATCCAGACTCCGGCTGTAGGCTTTTCATGTTTTTTTTTTCGGGATTTTTTTTGGTTTCGGTGACGGTGTCTTTGATTTTGTGTTGTGATTTTTTTTTAAATCTTAGTTTGTAAGTATTGGTATATAATGTACTCGTGCGTGGTTGTTTCCGTTACACGGTATTCTGTTGGTATTTTTATTGTTGATTTTCTTAGAAAATGTATAATTATTGTGTAATTCCTTTATAATTTTTTTTGCAACACCTCGATCTATGTCAAGGACTGCTATGTAATGTAATAAAAATCTAACTCTATATAAAAATTTAGGTTTTAAGCTATCAATACTAGTTGTTAATATGATTTTGTATATATAATATAATTTATGCGGCGTTGAGTTCCGCCTCATATTGTATTGTCTTAAGTTCGAATGGAAAGCGGTGAACGGAGTGTCTTGACACTAGGTGTCACTCTGACTCTACTATAAGGGCTACAGCATGAAGATGTTTCTTTTTAGTTATGTATTGGAAATTAAATATTGTATTAAATATATCCATATAGGTATAAAAAATATAACTTTATCTGTAGAAAGATTATTTTATTTAAATTATATAGAGTTTTTGTTAAAATGAAAATAGACAATTTTCAATAAAAAAATTTATAGAATCGAATTATTTTTTGTTAAAAATTGTTATTTATATAGGTCATTCTATTCTACTGCCAAAAAAGTGTGCAATGCAAAATGTTATCGATTATCCCTTCTTTGTTGTTATTAAATGTAATATGTTTCCTATCTTTTTTTTTTGATTCAATTCTAATAACATTTGTCTCTTCAATGTACTATATTTTTACTTTGGTTAATTTAATAACAATTTATAAAGTATCGATTTTTTTTATACCACGACGAAAATAAGGCACACGGTCCACCTGATGGTAAGTGGTTGCCGTGGCCTATGGACGCCAGGCACCAGGGGCATCACTTACGCGTTGCCGACCCTTCATAAACCTATCTATTCCCTTTTGAAGAAAAAAATCGGATTGTAACAAAAAATTCCTCTTTCTTTCTTTCAAACATGTTTCTTGAAAGCATTGTCACCTCTCGGCGGTGGTCATTTCACTCTGTATTTCTGATTCCAAATGCTTTTGAACCTAGTTTCACATTAACATAAAAAGCCGTTGGTAATCTTAATAATAATATATATATATATATATATATATATATATATATATATATATATATATATATATATATATATATATATATATATATATATATATTTAAGAAATCGTGATACCTGTGATATACATCAACATTTCTGTTATCACCATTTTACAAAAGTATGCGTTTTTATAAGATAAAAAGTGTCTTAACCTCGGTATATAATTGTACCTTTTATTATTTATACCAATAATCTCAATAAAATCAAAACGAATCTAAAATTCGATATATTTATTTTTAATATTCTTTTTCTCTTTAAAATAGAATGACCCTAATACTTTAATCAATTTTTACATTGAGTTGTTGTTTTTTTTCTTTAACCAATTTTAATAGTTATTATTCATTTTCCTTCAAAAAAAAATTGTATAAGTCATTTTAATCAAAATTTTTGTATCAGTCATTGTTTTTTTAAACCAATATAAATTATTACTAAATAATTTGTTTTTTTTTTATGCTCTTGATGTTAAAGATATAAAGTGACACATTTTTTATTACTTAATAAATAAATATTAAGGTTATTTTAAGTTACCCTAGTTCAATTTTTCTTTTCCTGGGCTTGGTAACACGGCAAAGCGCGGCGTTGAGTTCCACCCCTTAACACACAATGCCTCAATTCGGTGGAAACTGGGGAACGGAGGGTTTTAACACTAGGTTTCCACTGCCTACCCTGCTATATGCGGGATACAGCGTGAAGCTATGTATGTATGTATGTAAGTAGTTCATTATTATCAAAAATATATATTTTTAATATTGTTTGTAATAAACAAAGATAACAATAATATTCTATTCTATTTATTAATAACCTAAATAAACTAAGATGTACTAATAACTCAATGTACTCTATGAAAATATTAAAAGCAACATATGGCTCAGTGGAAAAGTTTGGCTGTAAATACTATTGATTGTGAATTCAGTTCCCAATAAGGGATAAGATTATGTTTAAAATATTTTCATATTCCCCGCTGTGATAAGACAAAACGCGGTTAAGTTTCTCCTCTTTACGTCTCAATTTCTTGTGAAATGTAGAGAACGGAGTATATTGACACTAGGTTCTCTTTAATTGTACTGTTGTATGGGAAGAAGTGTGTTGCCACTTTTTTATTGCATGTCTGTGTATTTAACGAAATAAATATACTTATATTTAAAAATAATTGTTTTTAATTAACTCTTGTTTTTATAATAATTAATATATGTATAAATAAGTTAATAACATGGTATACCATGTAGAAATAAAGCCCATAAAGTTCAATGTGAGAAAATTTTATTTAAAAAAATAGTAATAGGGGCACAAGCGTTCGACTGTAAACGCGATAGGTTGTAGGTTCGATTTCCACTCGAGGAAATGTATTATTTCCATTTCCTGGCTTGGTAACATGGCAAAGTGCGTCGTTGAGTTTCGCCACTCAACACGCAATGGCTCAAAATTGCTTAAAACTGGTACTACATACTTTTATTATTAAAAATACGTTATTAATAATATTATACCAATATATCCTTACACGGCGTGAATATAATAATAACTCGACTTGCAAGTACAATTTTCTTTAGCATTGTTTTACTTATAGAGTAAATAAATAACTAAACCGAGAAAATTTAAGCAATTTGAACACTTTGAGGTAAAAAAGTATTGACTTTCTGCACTTGTTCTCCATATAAACTTTAAATATGCCAAATTTCATACTCCACCGTCCGCTCAATTTTCGTAAAATGAGGTACAAAGTTTTCCTCCACGTTTTTTTTAGCTTTACAAAGCAGCTAGGCAGAGGGAACCTGAGAACCTTAAATATATTAATTGACTCTAATACTTTATGCTGGCTTTCACTATTATCACATATTTTAAATAAAACTATTTTATGTAGAGATAAGAGCTCGGACAACGAAGGCGAGCGTTAATACGAGTTTTAAAGGGGCTCTTAAGCGTGCCCTTGAGTCGCATGCCCCAAGCACTACTCTAACCCCCCTTGACCACAACGTGATGTCTCCGGCCCCACATTGAATCCATGGTCTGCTAAGGAGTGTCTCCATTCTCTTCTTGAAGGAGTCTAAATACTACCACAGACTAGTGTGAAGTGATCAAGTTTTTTTATATGTATGCTCGTATACCAAAATATATGTAATTAATCTGATTAATTTAGTTATATTTAAAATTAGAAATAAAATAATTTCCAAATTTATATAGTACCCAGGTATCTATATATTAGTGCAGTGTTGTTCATCCGGTCCTTCCTTTCTCTTCCATCTTGTCTTCTTATGTCAAAAAGTTTTGATATATTATTATAAATTGTATCTATTTGTCATTCCTATGTATATATAAAGTAATATATTAATAAATATATACAGGGTGTCCCAAAATTAACGCAAGATTTGACTTTGCCGCCATTTGCTATTATATTCATTATTCATTCGCTAAACAGCCAGCCAGGTTTTCCCCTTTCCCACCCATCCTTTCCCTAAAATGTGGTGGTTCCGATAGCGGACTACTACATTATCCTCCCTTTCCATCTGTATCCTCTAGGTTGGCAACGCATCTAGTCTATCTCTTGTGTTGTAGATGTTCATGGGCGAAGGTAACCACTTACCATCAGGCGGTCCTTCTGCTCGTTTGCCATCCGGTATCCATAAAAAAAAAAAAAACAAGACTAAAAATGGCATTTTCTATTTAATTCAAATCTTGCGTTAATTTTGGGACACCCTATATATACAGTAATATATTATTGTAAAGTTTCATCTAGATCAGTTCAGTACTTTTTGCTTGAAAGAACTTTGTAACAAATATCTCCTCATAAACTTTCGCGATATGAACTGTTTAATGTACATCTATTATAATCTATAATAAAATAAGCACATTGGTTGTTTTTATAAAATAGAGAAAACAGTATCACTCCTTCCCGCAGAGAAAAGCTATTGTCAATACACTCTATTCCACTTTCCGCCTAAATTCGAAACATATGTTAAATGGCGGAAATTAACTCCGCGTTTTATCTTAACAAAGAATTATTGACCTCAAATGAGAACCGAATTCACAATCATCACATTTACATTTAAACATTGTTCCACTGCACAATAACTATAAAATAGGGGAAAGACAAATATAAAATTCCGCCTAATGAATTTAGGCGTTAAACATTCCGTGTTAAGTAGCGGAACTTAGCGCCGCGCTTTATCTTAATAGAGTGAGAACATTTTACGACAATTGTGAGGACGGAAGAGTATGAAATTTGGCACAGTTAAATTTATGTACAGAAGAAGTGCAGAAAACATTATTTATCCAACACTTACAAATAGATTAAATAAATATTACACACACTACTAAAGGTTTGATATTCCCTTTTATGTAAAATTACATATCCGTTGCTAAACCAAGCCTTAAATAAGGTCTCTTGTAATTTTTTTTTTAGCTTCATGCTGTATCCCGCATATAGCAGGGGCAGAGAGAACCTGAGAACCTAGTGTTAAGACACATCCGTTCTCTTTCAATAATTCCGTCCCCCACTTAAACTACATACATACATACAAAGCTTCACGCTGTATTCCGCATTTAGCAGGGTAGGCAAAGGGAACCTAGTGTTAAGACACTCCGTTCCCCACTTTCCTACTATACTAACTTAAACTAGATAAAAAAATAAATTGAAGAATAAAAAAAAAAAGATCCCGCTATGTTTATTGCGCCGGTTCCTCTCAGGTCTGAGGCATTAAATTCAGTGAACCGGTGGTATATTATTTGACGTCAAAAAAATGAAGCATGTAACTTCTTATTTTGAATAAAAATATTTGACTTTGACTTTGACTAATTACAACAAATGGGAACTGAATCCACTACCAATGCTATTTACACTCAAATACTACCCTACTGCACTATAACTACGAAATAGGGGAAAGACAATACAAAAAACCACTTGACTTTTGAAAATTATCAAAGTAAATGTTAAAGGACAAAAAGTAACACAATCAGTATTATATATTAGCACCGGTCTAGTAATATGAATAAATTCCTTGTAATTGTTACTTGGATATTGAAAAAAGTAATTACTGGCTAATATTACAATGAAAATGTCATCGAGGTTCAGTGGAACAGTGAAACGCGGTTGGTTGTGGATTCGATTCCTACTAACTAGTGTCCCCGTTGACGCGTTAACAACGCATTGTCTTTAGCAATGTATATGTCACTATATATAAACATGGATGTCAAACAATGGTAGTGTGTGAAACATTTATTTTATTGATTTAATATACTTTTTATGCATTATTTAAAAACTCTATATAAACTATAAGTGAGCCAAGTTTCATGCTCCTCCGTCAGCGTAATTTTCGCGAAAAGGGGTACAAAGCTTTTGATTCAAATATTTATATATAGATTACTTAGCTTCACGTTTTATCCCCTAGCAGGGTAATAGAGAACGGAGCGCCAAAAGCTACTGTCCCTACATACCTATAGCCTCGTCCACAGTCATTAACCTCTTCATATATACCCTCCGGGGGGTCCTCATGTTTTTGATGCTGTATTCTCGAAGGTCAACTAAGGTCTCCCCCTACCTCTCTTGCCACTCATTTTATTCAATATTTATAATAATTAATTTATTTAGTACTTTTATTTCCTCACTTTAGTAACAAGGCCGCGCTTTGCGGCGTTGAGTTCCCCTACATAGCACGCAATGCCTCAATACCGCGGAAAGTGGGGAACGCATTATAATAGAGCGTAGTGTTTTAACACTAGGTTCTGAAGTTCCCTCCGCCTACCCTGCTATATGCGGGATACAGCGTAAAGCTAAAATAATATACCTCCTTTCCTAATACTTTTGCCTTATGATATATATTTTGTTAGAAACAGGAAATCTAAAGAAAATGGTACCTACAAGTAGCTTATGCCACTCTCATCACAATTATAACTAATAAGGTAACTTAGGAAGCAAAGTTATTTCTATATATGGATGAATTTTAAAAGGAAATATTAAATTAATATCAAGAACCGGATATACGTATTAGTATTTTTAATAAATACATCCTACAGCTAAAATAAATCTAAATAATCCAAAGTCAAGACACTCCGTTGTCCACTTTTCGACTACATTCAAGACATTGCGTGTTAAGTGGCGGAAATTAACGCCTTCCTTAGTTTCTCTCAAAGTGTGGAATGAAAATAATTTAAGTACAGTAGTTTAGTAGTTTTCCCCTTTCCCACCCATCTTTTCCCCAAAATGTAGTGGTTCCGATAGCGGACTACTACATTGTCCTCCCCTTCCATCTGTATCCTCTAGGTTGGCAACGCATCTACAACATCTCTGGTTTTGTAGGTGTTCATGGGCGAAGGTAACCACTTACCATCAGGTGGTCCTTCTGCTCGTTTGCTATCCGTTATCCAAAAAAAAAAAAAAAGTAGTTTTGCCAGGTGGAAATGAAACCCAGAACCATAGCGCGCTTACCTACGTTGTTCCACTGAACCTGACGATTTGCACTCGATGAGATGATTATATTCATTCACTACTATAATGATGCACGGCGTTGAGTTTCGCCACTCAACTCAAAGTGGTCTTAACACTAGATATAGAATAATAAATATTTATATAGGTATAGAGTCATTTATATATTAAATCATTACATTAATACTTGAACAAAAACTTCTGATCCCTAATGAAAACTAAGCAGAAAGACAAGTATGAAATATGTCATACATATACATGTAGAAGAAGCGCAGAAAACCATTTTTTTTAACAATATATCAGAAGTTATTCAATTATCAAAATAAATTGATGCCAATCGTGGCGCAGATGCACAAATATTTGACTGTAAACGCGACAGGTTGTGAGTTCGATTCCCACTCCATGAAATAAAAATATTAAATATTTATATAGCTTCACGCTGTATCCCACATATAGCCGGGTAGGCAGAGGAAACCTAGCGTTAAGACACTCCGTTCCCCACTTTCCGCCGATTTTAGGCATTGCGTGTTGAGTGGCGGAACTCAACGCCACGCTTTGCCTTGTTACCAAACCCAGGAAATGAAAAATTCAATTTCCTGAAATGGGAATCGAACGCACAACCTGTCGCGTTGGCAGTCACGCGCTTGTGCCTCTGCGCCACGACAAGCTTTCAATATTTATAAAAAATAATACATAGTATTTTCATTTCGTCGCTTTTGTAACAAGGCAATGCGCGGCGTTAAGTTTCACCATTAAACACGCAATGTCACAAATTTTGACGTAAAACTGCGAAAGGAGTGCCTAAACACTAGATTCTCTCCGACGGAATTGCTATTTAGGAAAAGCTGTAAAAATCTATATATTAATACGTGAAGCAAAAACTTTGGACCACTTTTTACGAAAATTATGTGGACGGAGGAGAATGAAACTTGGTACACTTTTAGTTTATATAGCGAAGGAGTACAGAATGATCTTTTTAAGATAATGCATAAAAATATATGTGAAATTAATAAAATAAATGTTACACACACTACCACTACGTGCACGTTTATATAAAGTGCAATATACAACGCGTTGTTAACGCGACAACGGGAACTCTAGTAATAATAAATAAGTGCTTGACCGCTACACTTTTATAATATAATTTACTAACGCCTGTCGTGGCGCAGAAGCACAAGTGTGCGACTATAAACGCGACAGGTTGTGGGTTCGATTCCCACACCAGTAGATGGAATTTTTCATTTTCTTGGGTTTGGCAAAGCGCGGCGTTGAGTTCTGTTACTCAGCACGCAATGCCTCAATAATAAATCAATCGGAAAGTGGAGAACGGAGTGTCTTAACACTAGGTACCCTCTGTCTACCCTCCTATATGCGGGATATAGCGTGAAGCTATGTATGTATGTAAATACATATTAAAACACTTTATAACCGACGTTGGTAATAAAAACTAGATAGCAGTCATTAGTGAGGCTCTTCATTAAATACGTTGAAATAAATTTATATGATCATCGTATATTACATTGATATTATGCGGTTTTATTGACGCGTAAAATAACGTTGCTATGACAACGTGTAATGTCACTTTACACACAAGTGTATGTCAAATATATGGTAGTGTGTGTAATATTTAGTTTGTCTTTTTTTACCTTCATGCTGTATCTCGCATATAGTAGGGTAGTATGGAACCAGAAAACCTAGTGTTGAGACACTCCTTTCGCAATTTTACGTCGAAATTCGAAATGTTGACTGTTAAGTAGTTAAGTGGCGTAACTTAACGCCGTGCTTTAGATAAAGCACAAGACCGTTAGAACGGGGAAACGTATATAGTTTAGCTTAATTAGATTTTGTAAATGCAAAGCCAGTGCTTCATGCTTTATCTCATATCCGGGCATCGTTAAAAAGGAGAACCTATTGTTAAGACACTCCGTCGCTTTCTCATCGATATTCGTGATATTGAGCGGTAACGCGCAATCTCAACGCCGTGTTTTGTTTAACTAAAAAGAAAAAAATGAAAAATGTGATTAAAATATAATAGCTCCCCGAGTGGAAATTAAACCTACCACCGATTATGCCTTTACAGTCCGATGTTCTTCACTCATGCCATGATGGTCTACTATGTTTCAATTATAGTAGAAACAAGTCATATTAATACACGATTCTCTCATAAAGGAAAAGGTCAAATTTAAAAACTTGTACCCTTTACGAAAAATCAAGCGGACGAAGAAGGATGAAACTTGGCAATAATTTATAGTTTATATAGAGAAGGAGTGTAAGAATATTTTTTTTAAATAATGCATAAAAAGTATATTAAATTAATAAAATAAATGTTACACACCGTGGTTTGACATCCACGTTTATATAAAAGTGAATGGCTACTACTGAACGTACATTGCTAAAGACAACGCGGTATTAACTGCGTCACCGATGCCACCTACAGTACAGGCACCGTATATATATATATATAGTGCTTCTTATATAGTCCTATTTAAATTTAGTTAAGATCTGACGAGCAGTTTAAAGAGTTATTTGTAACAGTAATATTTTTTAGTACTTCTTTTTAGGTGGTAGGAGGTTCGGGTCCTCCGACTAGGACTGGCTCATGACCACTATCATAGTCAAAGACGAACCGCCAAACATTCAATTGAAGTGTTCCGGTTCGATGGCATGTAAGCCAGATTTTCCTTTCCCACCCATCCTTTCCCAAAAATGTGGTGGTTCTTGATAGTGGGACTACTACATTGTCCCTTCCATCAGTATCCTTCTAGGAAAAAGAGTAACGCATCTAGCGCCAATCTCTGAGTTGTAGATGTCTTAGGTTCGAAGGTGTAACCACTTACCATCAGGTAGGTCCTTCTGCCTCGTTTGCCGTCCGTTATCAATCAAAAAAAAAAAAAAAAAAATAGTACATTTTTATTAGCGGTTTTCATTTTTTTGTTTCTTAACAAAATCTTAATTATTTTAAACTTCAAACTAAAAATATTTATTTAAAAAAGCAAATAATGTATCGAAACTTTAAATACCGTATCGAATGAATTTCATTACAGCGATTAAAGTAATTACGCTGAAATTCAAACAGAATGTACGTAAGTAAAAACTTGACGTAAAAGTTGTACAGTTTTTTTTGTTTACTTTTTTAAATAGATAAATGACAAGGTTTAGTAATGGGAAAAGTGGAAGTAACCAGCTCGAATCTTATAGAGACAAAAAATATTAAAAATATAAAATAAATAAATTGTTGGTGGTGGAGGGGTTGTTCTCAGCCTGAGTTGCATCACTGTTTACAGTCAGCATTTAAACCGCCGTCATTTATGAGGCAATAGTACCTCGATGGTGTGTTGGTGTTCTCTCCCCTTTCCCACCCATCCTTTCCCAAATGCGGTGTTCCGATAGCGACTACTACATTATCCTCCCTTTCCATCTGTATCCTCTAGGTTGGCAACGCATCTAGTACATATCTCTTTGTGTTGTAGATGTTCATGGGCGAAGGTGTAACCACTTACCATCTGGCGGTCCTTCTGCTCTCGTTTGCCATCCGGTACCATGCAAAAATATCTCAACAAAAAAAAAAGTACAATGAACTCTAAAGTAAAAATTATTACGAGTAACTCAAAAAACTAATTATTAGATCTTAACCCAAATTTGAAACCACATCAAGGGCACTAGCTATCATATAAAAAAAAAAAAAACATCGAAATTAATTCATACAGTGAAAAGTTAAAAATTCGATAACACAAAAAAAGTACAATCATATGAATTAATACATAAGAACCTCCTCTCTTTTTCAAAATCGGTGAAATATATAAATCGCTTCCAGGTACCTCCCTCGAAATCGACCGAGTGATCGACACAGACGACGGCCAGGCGAAAGTACTTTTTTTTTTATGGATAACTGATGGCAACGAGCAGAAGGACCACCTGATGGTAAGTGGTTACCTTCGTTTCATGAACATTCACTACAACACCGAGGCGTTGTGAGATGCGTTGCCAACCTAGAGGATACAAATGGAAGGAGGGCACAATGTAGTAGAAGTCCGCCATCGGAACCACTAAGCATTTTAGGAAAGGGATGGGTGGGATAGGGGAAAACTCCGGGCTTACATGCCATCGTGAACCGGAACACATCATAAGATATTTGGCGGTTCGTCTTTTTGGATACGATAGTGGGCGTCGCGAGCCAGATTGGAGACTTTAACCTCCTACCACCGTAAAAACTACTGGCAATAGAAAGCTGAATTTTATCTGTAGGCTGGTTAGGGAGAGTAGAGGATTTTCCATAGTTATTACTAAGACATATATGAAAAAAAGGATGTTTTTAGAAATGAAAAAATTTAAATTAAAATCGTATGGTAAAATATTAACAGTTCTGGTAACAAGGCAAAAGGGCGAGCATTGGAGTTCGGGCCATTCAGCACGCACGCCTCACTCCGGCGGAAAGTGGGGAACATAGTCAGCACAGAGAACGGAGTGTCTTAACACTAGGTTCTCTCTGGTTCCCTCCTGTCTATCCTGCTATGTGCGTGATACTGCGCGAAGCTAAATAAAAGAAATAGCATGGTATGGGTCATAAAGTCAGTGCAAACGAAGTTGTGAGGAACTGGCAATAAAAATTAAATTAACTTTTCACTTTACAAGCACTTTAAAATAGTATTTAAAAATTAGTATTAATAACATATGTTGCTTTTCGGGCTATATATAATTAAGATTTTAACAAAAAAAAGAATACAAACTTTAAAGAAAAATGCACTAAAAGTACAATTTTCATTACGAATAACCTTCGAAAACTATTGGTCATATCTTTAACTAAATTTAAATGCGGCCACGTCAAGGCTAATCTTATCTATCATATAAAAAGTAAATTGAAAATTGTTCATCCAGTAAAAAGTTATTCCAACACACACATAAAAATAGAAAAATTTTTTGATATTTTTTAAACTCGGTTAAAAATATACGGAAAAAGCAGTGATTTAACAAGTTTGTCTTTATGTTCTCCATAACCTTCTCTATAACGTTATAAGGGAGAAAAAGAATAATTACAAAATGGCCTGTCGTGGCGCAGAAGCACGCGTGCCACTGTAAACGCGACAGGTTGTGGGTCTGATTCCACACCAGGAAATGGAAAATATTAAAGTTTTTACCATAATCAATATTCTTATTACCTCACTCTTGGTAGCAAGGCAAAGCGCGTGGCATTGAATTCCACCATTCGGCCTCGCAATATCTCACCTGGTGGAAAGTGGGTAACGGATCATAATAGAACGGAGTGTTCTCGCTTGACACTAGATTCTCAGGTTCCTCTGCTTACCCTGCCAAGTGTGCGGGATACAGCGTGAAGCTATAAAACATAGGTAAAGCCAAACACCAACAGTTATCATTCATAAAACATGTAATTTCTAATTTTATTGTTTTTAAAATTAAAATTGGTTATAAATTTAACTTCGCTTAAGTACAACTTAAAGCTAATAACTTATTAAGTTTTACTTTAAGTGTACTAGTTATATATACTGCCTTTGTTTTGTACCGATAATATTTACTGCCGACGCCTGTCGTGGCGCAGAGGCACGCTGCGCGACTGACTGTAAACACGACAGGCTGGGTTCAATCCCACTCCAGGAGATGGAATTTTTCATTTCCTGGTTTGGCAACAATGCAAAGCGCAATTTTAAAAGAAAGCGGAGAGTGTCTTAACACGAGGTTCCTCAGGTTCCTCTGCTTATCTTGTTGTGTACGGGATACAACACTCAAGGTAAAAAAAAAAAATAACACAATTAGCAAACATGAATACTTTCTCCAAACATGTTTCTTTTCGTGAGTATCACTGAATTCGAATGAAAAAGCGGAGAACGGAGTGCGTCTAACGAACGGAAAGTGTCTGTTCTAAGTATCACTCGAAAAAAACGTTTAAAGTTAAAAATAAGTTTTGAATCCATTAAAGCATAATATGCCTTTTTATAAGAGTTCCTCCATCCTTCGATATAATTCTCTAAAAATTGGCACAAATAACTCTTGAAAGCAACCTCTTGAGGTACCCCCAAAAAATCTACCTGCTGATATTTAAGTCACTTCGTCTTCAACGGAAAAGTTAATAACGTTTTGTTATACTCTTCTTACGATATTCTATTTTATGTGACATTTATTATTTGTGCCACACTCAGATGAATTAGGGCGTGAATAATTTAAACGTTTATGATAACCGTAATATGTGGTAGGTAGAGCTTCATTAGCTTTTACCTGACTGCCGAGTGAGGGTTAAGTGTTTTTTGCGCTGCATGTATGTTTGTAATATTCTTTTTATTATCCCATATCTTCCAAAACCCTGGACCGATTCATATTATTAACGAGACGTTAGATAGGTATTGATACTCCAAGTGTTCTTAGATATGTGACGTCACTCTCAATTCAATATGGCGTAATCTAGAGGTATCAAATACGGACTTAATTAGCACATTTCAAATATATAACACATTACTAGCTTTTATAGCTTACTCTATTTGTATTTGCTTCCTAAATTTTAAGAATTGGTTGATTCGATTTAATGTGATTTTTGCCCATTTTTAACTAACTTCTAAAGGAGAGGTACATAAGAATATTAAAAATAGAAACACATCTATCTAAATTAAATGCGGCGTTAAATTTCGTTAATGAGCACTTAATTGTTCTTTATGTTTTTGGGTGAACAACGCAGTGACATGTCACTACATTCTCTTTATTTATTTTCCAATATAAAAGAGTTACAAGAAACTTCACGCTCTATTCCACACATAGCAAGGTAGACAGAAAGAACCTAAGAACCTAGTATTAAGACACTCCGTTCTCATGAGATTTTAGTTGCCCACGTTCCTCCAAAATAAGGCATTGCCTGCTGAGTAGCAGAATTCAACGCGCTTTGCCTTTTGTTACCAGAACGAGGAAATGAAAAATGGCTAAATACATACAGCATAGCTTCACGCTATATCCCGCATACAGGGCAGGCAGAGGGAACTCCAGTGTTAAGACACTCGTTCCCCCACTTTTCCGCTGAATTCGAAGCACTGCGCTGAGTGACGATCTCAACGCCGCGCTTTGCTTGCGTGTTATCAAGTCCGTGAAATGAAAATTTCCACTTCCTGGAGTGGGAATCAAACTCCACAATTCCTCAAGGTGCTTACAGTAGCACGTTGTGCTCTGCGCCATAACAAAAGCAAATATTAATAGAATTTAATATTTACATTTCTGGAGTGGGAATGAACCCACACAACCTGTTGTGAATTTTATTTCTCATAGAAAAGAGATACAACAAGAAGAAATAACAATTTCATTAGAATCATTTTATAAATAAAGTGGTACACTTTTTATCACAAGCATCAAAAGAGGGTTACCCTAGCGGTGAGTATAAACATAATAATAGTTCCAACCCTTAAACCCAATCAAAGGATCTCTCAAATTGGTATAATAATTATATCACACTATAATGTAAATAAACCTCACTTCCAAGTAAAATAAATAAATAATAAAAAGTTATAAATGGTTGTTAATGTTTTCTTAGAACGGCGCTTCTGACAAAGACTTCCTTATGGGGTTAATAAAATTATCTTCAAGTTTTAGAGACCGCGAATGTTGAGTTTAGAGGTTTTATGTAACATCGTGGTGTAATAAGGTGGCAGTGAGTTCGATTCCCACTTCTGAGGTAATGCGTATACGTATTTGTATAAAAGTGATGTCCCTGGTTACGCGTTAACAAGGCGCCGTTTCCACTGTAACGTATATAACTTAATATATTTTTTATAAGCTTGAATTTTGAAAAGGATAGGCTACTGTTGCGCACTCCTTCGCTTATATAAACTATAAGTAATGTGCCAAGTTTCATGCTCCTCCCGGTAATGTACTTTGTGTAAAAGAAGTACAAAAAGTTTTTACTTCACATATTAATATATAGCCCATCGTTGAGACAGCAATCGCAAGTAGGTTTTTTTTTTTTTTTTTTTTTTTTATGGAGCTACCGGATGGCAAACGAGCAAGAAGGTGACCGCCTGATGGTAAGTGGTTACCTTTCGCCTATGAACATCTATACAAATACAAGAGATGTACTCAGATGCGTTGCCAACCTAGAGGATACAGATGGAAGGGAGGATAATGTAGTAGTCTGGCTGGTCGGAATCCACCACATTTTGGGAAAGGATGGGTGGAAAGGGGGAAAACCTGGCTTACATGCCATCGAACCGAACAAATCATAAGATATTTATGTCTGTCTTTGATATTACGATAGTGTCAGAGCCAGACGGAGACGAACCTCCTACCACCAATAAACAAAACCTTACCTTACCTGTTAAATAATTTTATTTGAAAACAATTCTATGGGTAAAAAGCAAAGCGAAGCTAATCTCTGTTTCTATAAGAGTGCAACATCAAACTATTGAAGCTAGTAAGCTGAATTGCTTCATCGTGATCGGCAACAAGTAAGAGCAAACCAACCACCACTCAGCACGTGCACGCCTCACCTGGCGGAGTGGGGAACGGAGTGTCTTAACACCAGGTTTCCCCGGCCTGCACTGCTATATGGAGGGACGCAGCTTTTGTGCCGCGGTGCCATGTGCTGTATATAAGCGCGAGAGGAGAACAGACAGACTGACTCAAAATTTTTGACTTTTATTGGTCAATTTCTTAGAACGGCGCTTCTAGGCCTTTAAGTAAGCTAATAAAAATGAATTGTTAGTTCGAGACCGCGAATGCAATATTTGGCGCATTTCATATACCATCGTGGAGCGTAGTAAACCATCTAAATGCGGATTGGTTGTGGGTCTTCGATCTCCCTATTCCGGAAACATTATGTGCTTAAATACATACATACATACATAGCTTCACGGACTGTGTATCCCTAGTGTCTTAACATCAGGTTCTCTGGTCCCTCTACTCCACTCCCGCTATATGCGGATACAAAGCGTGAAGTTAAAAAAAAAGATTAGAACCCACAGAGCCTACACGTGCTAAAGACATATACTTAAACATTACTCCACAAACACTAGTATAAAAATTAGCATTAATTTTTTGTATGAAATATTTACATAATCAACTTTAGCCTAAGACATTATAAATGCATATAAAATATGAGAAAACATCATTTTAATGGTGGTTATATCGAGTTACAAAGGTATTTATTTTAAAGTATATGGATTTTATATCAAAATAGTATATTTTATTACACTATTAGTAGTTTTTTAAGCAATCATACCAATAATAGGTACAGGTTCGATTCTTGTTAGATTTTTTTTGCTTTTTCCCTCAAAAAAGAGAAGAAATACTGTCAATTTGGTATTGTAAAGACACTCCGTTCTCTTCTTTTCATACAAGTTTGAAACAGCAGAAGTAGAAGAACTTAACACCGCGCGGTCCAACCAGAGTAAGGAAATAGAAATAATTTAAACACAACATTTTTGTGCTTTTCTTTGCTGTGCGTTCTCTACCGCATATATCATCGTCATGGAAAACGTTCTAAGAAACTGTTTGACCTGGTTCCTATCGCAGAAAATACTGGCCGCACAGTACGTCACAAATTTTCAGTATCATCGACAGCATCTGGATATGTGGCACTGCACTATTATGCGGTTTCGTAAGAACTTTCTTCCACGTGCATATTGTGGAATGGCATAGCTGCAGCAGCGTTTTCAGATTGATACGACATGGGTACCTTCAAAACGCGCGTCTATGTCCACCTCAAAGGTCGGCAACGCACCTGTAGCTCCTCTGGTGTTACACGGGGCCGTGAGCGGTGGTGATCACTTACCATCAGGTAACCCGAACGCACGTTTGCCTTGTTTTTTTTTGTAAAAACAATATTAATTCCCCAAGTAGGAATCAAACCCACAACGACCACACTCCACAACGATGGCCTGGTAAGATATATAAAACTATAATAAATGTTTACAATTCATTTAAAAGAATCGAACCTATATCCCTTTCGGCAAATTGGATAATAATGTACCATAATACAAAAAAAATATACTAAGAAAAGAGGCCATCGTCACGCAGTGGCACAGCATCTAACTGTAAACGCGATTGGTTGTGGGATCGATTCCCACTTAGAGACATCATTATATTTAAATATGCTGAAAACTCGTTATAGAAACAAATTTCTGTTCTAGTGCAGCACCAAAATGTGTAAGGTTCCATCACTTTTAACACTAAATTTTGGGGTGGAAAAGGAAAAGTGAGCGGAAAACTTATTACTATTTTCCGCTCATTTCCAGCTATGCTGATAAAGTGTAGCTGCATTTGATCTCCACGCAGTATCCCCGCATTAAGGTAGGATGGCAGAGGGAACCCAAGAACTCAGTGCTGCACTGAATCCGTTCTCTTTAACATTTCTTGCCCCACTTCCGACGAATGGCGTGCACTGCGTGCTGTGGAGTGGCGGAACCCCACACGACGCTTTGCTTAGTTAATATGTTGAAGTAAGCGGAAATTAAAAATACTAAATATTATTTAATATTTTTACTTCCAGAGTGAGAATCGAACCCACAACCTGTCGTATTTACAGTCAAAAATGCACGCTTCTGCCTCTCTTAAATATTAATAGACCTTTTTTAATAGAAAAAGATAACATAAAAACATGCGCCTAACGCCATGCGCCAATCCAATACTTGTCACTCAACAACTATTGTAGTTTTATAGTTGCAAATTTTTATACCACTCTGCAAATTCAATTAGAAAGCAGATGAAGACCTCGCAAAAAAGGATTTTGCTTTGTGCTCGAAGAATGGACTAATAATCTATTTTGTTTGACCGATTTTTAAAAAAATGAGGTTTTCAATGCGTCCAAAATTTATACTGGTGGAGCCAATTTTGGTGATTTTGTTTTATATGATAGCTAGTGCTTTTAGTGTGGTCCCATTTAAATCTAGTTAAGAAATGACAGATAGTTTTGGAGTTATTCGTAATAATTTTACTGCATTTTATTTATCTATCGGTCGGTATTCTACTATTTTTGTTATAATTTGAATTACTGAATTCAATCTATGGCGCAGATTTCTTGATAATATATATGTATTTTATATTGAGCAAATATTAACTTTATTGAGTGAAAAGTAATATATTTTTGACTTAGTACCAATTTTATCTTTAATCGATTTTATAAATGGTATTATAAAATCGATTATTATGGATTTTATGAAATACTCGCTCCAGTCTATTTCCAAAAGTATCATTGTCACTAATAAATAATTGTAAAGTATTGGCTGAGAAAAAAAATCCTGCCTAGTTTCTTGCGCCGGTTCTTCTCAGGTCTTAGGCATTAAATTTAGTAAACTGGTGGTAAATAATTTGACATTCAAAAAATTCTTACTTTGAATAAAATTATTTGAATATGAATTGAATTTGAATTTCAATCTATTTTTAAAAACGCTCATTTACAACTGTAGGTAGAGTTCAGCCGCATATATAGAAATTTACTAACTCTTGTTATAAACATATTACTTTTCTCATTTATATACACTAGTGTCCCCTTTGACGCGTTAACAACGCGATACCTAGCAACGTATATGTCACTTTATATAAACATGTATGTCAAACCATGATAGTGTGTGTAACATTTATTTTATTAATTTAATATATTTTTTATGCATTATTTTAAAAAGGCACTCATTGTGCACTCCTTCGCTATATTAACTATAAGTGTGCCAAGTTTCATGCAGTTCCGTCCGCGTAATTTTCGTAAAAAGAGTAGGTTCAAAATTTTTACTTCAATTCTAACTTAAATATATAGATATGCATATATAGAATTGCACCATGACTAATATATAAAAAAACAAAAAACCAAGCTACCACTGTACACAAAAATAAATAATTATTTCTACAGTTGCCAAAATGAAGTGGCCATGATATATGCCAGTCATCTAATGCATGCATTCTGTCGCGTCATCTCATGACACTGTCATAACATGTTCATTTAAAAAGATTATATTGTTGTAATATTTACTTTTTAGATGATTAATGATTTTTAAATTTATGATATTTATATGATTTTAGCGGAAGTTAACATCAACGTACAATTATTACGAATAACTCAAAAACTACTTGTCAGGTCTTAATTACTTGTCAGACCACTTCAGAAGCACTAGCTGGTCATATAAAAAAGGATCATCAAAATGGTTCCTATTACTAAGTGACTGACAGACAACGTAAACGAACATCTGCACATAGAAAGCTGAAATGGCATGTAGACTCCTTGGGGAGTAAGTAAAGGATATTAAGAGAGAGTTTTTCATCCATTTATTATAATATTGTTTTCCTATCCTGATCTCATTATGAAAAAGTTGATTTCGAGTGACGTACTTCCTTAATTTTTTTTTTAAATTATCAATCTAGTTAGGCAATACAATTATGGGAAGCTGACAAATTTAGGAAGCTGATGTGTATATTTAGGGAAGCCGGTAATTTTAGGAAAAACCGATATATTTGGGGAAAGTTTAATAGGGTTAACTCAAAGTAGTGGAATGGGGTGCTGAATATTTAAAATTATGTGGGAATCGAACTCACAACCATCGCTTCTACAGTTATATTAATATTAATATAAATAGGCTTTAAAGTCATACTTCAAAACAGGTATTCTAAACAATTCTAGCATAACTCAAATAAACGATAAAATCCGAATATAAACATGAAATCATATTAAATTTAAAACACACAAAATCAACCATTCCCTTCAATACGGAGTGTTTTGGCATAAAAAGGAGAGTATTCAAAAGGGTCCTAATAAGTATTTTAATTTATTTTTAAACTGGTGCTACTTTGCTTTTTTTTTCTCTCACCGGCACTGCCAGGTGGCGGTACCTTTTATTGTCTTTTTTTTTTAGAGCACCTGTGAAATGGTATGTTAGCGCCATTTTAGTTTTGATCTTTAATTATGGATATTCGTATGTTTCGGTCAAAGTGTGCTTTATGACCACCCAGTATTATGATAATATTATTAAATTTTACAATTTATAATTAAATATCGTTTAAGGAGTATCGTGGTGTAGTGGAATATTTGATTGTTAAGCAGTTGTAAAGTCTGATTTCCACTCTGGGAAATTTCATTTAATTTATTTTCATTATTCTTTAGTAGAACGGAAATTTTAAAGAGGTGTGTCTTAGGTTCTCATGTTCTTCTGCCTTCCTTGCTATACGCGGTTACATTGTGAAGCTAAAAAACCTCATAAGACAAGACACAGCGTTGAATTTATGCCTTCAAATTCGTGGAAGTAGAGGACGAAAGGTTTTTAATGTTAGTTTGTATGTATCTGTATATTTTTATTCTGAGAAAGAAAGGAGGTTCTTAATTCGACTGTATTTTTACATGTAAGTTTATTGGGTGAACCGATTTTGATTACTATTTTTATATATGATAGCTAATGCTTCTGATGTGGTCTTATTTAAATTTAGTCAAGATCTGACAAGTAATTCTTGAGTTATTCGTAATAAAAATTTATTTTTTGGCGCATTTTTCTAAAAGGCTTGGTACAAGTTTACTATAAGTCACGGTCACACACAAAAAAAATATATAGTCATCAATTCGACTATATATTTTTTTTCCTTCCTCCATTTTCAAAGTCGGTTATAAATAAATAAAACACAATTTCTTCTATAATTCCTTATTCGGTTCTCGTTTTTTTAGTTTTCGGCGTTCACCGTCCGCATCAATCATGTTGATGTCTGTTCTCGGTGAAAGTTAAATATGTTTCAAATAAAGTTTAATTATTCCTATTATGAATACTATATGTATGAATAATCTGGTAAGATTCTCAAATTCTATTGGAAAGTAGGGAAAGTGTCTTAACACTAGGTTACAGTGGCGAGGGTTGAAAAATGTTAAAAGCCGGAAGCCGGTATATATTTAGGGAAGCCGGTATATTTAGAGAAGCCGGTATATATTTACTAAAGACGGTATATTTAGGGAAGCCGCTATATATTGAGGGAAGCCGGTATATTTAGGGAAGCCGGTATATTTAAGGAAACCGGTATAGGATGTTAAGTTATTTAGCAAATTCACCATCGAATTTTGCTGAAGACCTTTTTTTTATAGGTGGTTTTAGATGTCAGAGCTCGTTTTTACTAATCTGTTAAGCATAAAGTGTTAATGTGTTGCTGATAAGAAATGTGTGTGCTGTTGATTAGCGTAACTCAACGCTGTGCTTTGTTTATCCAAAACAAAAATAATGAAGAAAACCAATATAAACCCCCGTATTGAAGTCGTACCCACAAACAATCACGACAAGAAAAATGATGCCTTTTTCCTCAATATGCGACATTATATACAAGTGGAGAAAACATAGTGTTCTGTCACTACTTTATCTCCTAACTCTAAAGCTCAACACGCGTGAAAATATAAAAAAATATATTTATAACTATTTAACTGTATACATGTCACATCAATCATAGAACACTGTTAACGCACAGCGGGTGAGCATTTCTCTTAGAGAAAGTACCGACAATACCGACAAAAGGTGTACGAAATTAAAAAAAAATATGCACAAATTGAGCTTGTGTTGAGAAATACATTTTAGGGGTGAATAGATTGATAAGTATAGTTGCATATACGAATGCTTAAATATTAATGACATTTTGCTTTATTTGAGAATAAATAAATGGGAAATGGAAAATGTGAAAAGAGGTCGGAGTGTTTTAACACTAGGTTTTTAGGTTCTCTCTGGCTACCCTGCTATATGCGGGATACAGCATGAAAAAGAATTAAATAAACAGAAAAAGAAAACCGATCAATTATTACGAATAATTCAGAAACTACTAGTCAAATCTTAAATAAATTTAAATGGGAGCACATTAGAAACACAAGCTATCATACAACAAAAACATCATCAAAGTTGGTTCAGCTAGAAAAAAATTATGTTGTAACATATAATATATAAAAAATACAGTCCTATTAATAATCTCTTTCATTATTAAAGTCAGTTAAAAGAATATTTTTTTTATTTAACACCAAATCTTTAATATAACCATACATACCTACATTACATAGCTTCACGCTGTATCCCGTATATAGCAGGGTAGACAGAGGGAACCTAGTGTTAAGACACTCCGTTCCCCACTTTCCGCCGAATTGAGGCATTGCGTGCTGAGTGGCGGAACTCAACGCCGCGCTTTGCCTTGTTACCAAACCCACGAAAATTAAAAATTCCATTTCCTGGAGTGGGAATCGAACCCACAACCTGTCACGTTTATAGTCGCTCGCTTGTGCCTCTGCGCCACGACATGCGCAGCGGCACAAGCATGTTAGATTAGTTTTTGAGTTATTTGTAATAATTATACTTATTGAAGTCAGAGTTGCCAGAGAGAACCTACTAAATAAGTCACTCTGTCTCTCCACCCGTTCAAAGACAAAAATGCCGCACAAACCCTGTATTCCTATTATAACAAAATAATATAACGGTCACCCATCCCACGACAAAGCTACTGTATGTAGCTTTACCGGCAATAATCTGGAACGGTGAATGATTTTCAATAAGTAATCCAACTGTACTAAATAATCACATTAATAACGATAGGCTGGACACATTTGGATTGGGTTGAATGGGTTTTTGTTCAACAAAAAGTATAAAGTTTTAAGATTTACTTTTGTGTATATTGTTTTTATGCTAATATTATGTGGCGCTGTTTTTAAAAGTGTATACATTTAGTTCAGATATTTAATAAAACTTCATGCTTTGCGGCGTTGAGTTCCGCCGTTAATGTGAAAAATCTTGAATTTATTTATACATTTTCCCACTTTCACTCTTGTAAGAGTAAACGCGGCGTTGAGTTTCGCTATTCGATACGTAATTACGAATTAAAATTTTGGTTAAAAACTGGACAACGGAAGGTCTTAGTTCTAGGTTCTCTCTACCCTGCTATGTGAGTTTAGGAATGTCATTCTCTGACAGTGAACGCGATGTTTGTGGATTCCATCTCTATTTGGGATAATTATATTTAAGCTGTACTGTAAACTCGACAGGTTGAGGGTTTGATCCCCACTCCAGGAAATGGATATTTTCATTTTCTGGGTTTGGTAGCAAGGCAAAGCGCTGCGTTGAGTTCCGCCACACAGCACGCAATGCTTAAATTCGGCGGAAAGTGGGAAACGGAGTGTTTTAACACTAGGTTCCCTCTGCCTACACCCTGCTATATGTGGGATACAGCGTGAAGATATGTATGTATGTATGTATGTATGTATCTTAATTATTTCTTAAGGCGGCTGTCTGTAGAAAGAAAAATAGATATTGTCTAAAATAGCATGAGATACATCGATTATACTTGCCTACATAAAAAATACCACATTTCCCAACGATTTGTCAGAATTGGCATAATTTGCTAGTTTTACTCATGCAATGCCAATTCATT
>JAKGSA010001262.1:57239-82550 GCA_033558755.1 Philaethria dido | reverse complement strand
TTATTACCCGACTCTAAAAAGGAAGAGGTTATCAATTACATACATATATAGCTTCACGCTGTATCCCGCATATAGCAGGGTAGGCAGAGGGAACCTAGTGTTAAGACACTCTGTTTCCCACTTTCCGCCGAATTGAGGTATTGCGTGCTGAGTGGCGGAACTCAACGCCGCGCTTCGCCTTGTCACCAAACCCAGGAAATAAAAAAATCCATTTTTTGGAGTGGGTATCGAACCCACAACCTGTCACGTTTACAGTCGCACGCTTGTGCCTCTGCGCCACGACAGACGTTATCAATTCGAATGTTTATTTATGGGTGTCACTGCAGTACTTTTTACTGGATGAATTAATTTAGATGATTCCTTTTATATATGACAGCTAGTGCTTCTGATGTAGTGTCATTTTAATATAGTTGAGATCTGACGAGTAGTTAATGAGTAATTTGTAATAATTGTACTTTTAATAACATTTTCTTTGAAGTCGATTTTTTTATCTTAATTTCATTTTTGTCTTTCCTAGTTTAGCTTTTAAGACGTGAAATACTCGTTAATATATAATATTGTTTTCATGGGAATAATAAATTTTATTTTTCTCTCCACTAAAATCGAACCTACAACCTCGTTTCCACTTCATTTTTTTTTATAGTTTCATGCTGTGTCCCGTATATAGCAGGGTAGGCAGATTGAACCTGAGAACCTAGTGTTAAGACACTCCTTTTCTTCAACAATTCCGTTCCTCACTTTCCGCCGGATTGAGGCATTGTATATTGAATAGCGGAACTTAACACCGCGCTTTGCCTTGTTACCAGACCCAGGAAATGAAAATACTAAATAATATTTAGAATTTTCATTTCCTAGAGAGGGAATCGAACCCACAATCAAGTAGTGGGAATGTTCCAGTTCAATAATTTCGTGATATAACACATTATATTCTTACAAAGAGAGACGGAGTTAATCAATCATCTCAGTGAATATTGTATAACGTATGAAATAGGTCACGGACTTTCTTGCTACAATGTATGTTGCTTCTGTTTTTGATAATGTTTATCTTATGTGTAACTTTATTTGAATATTATTTATTCTTTTTGTACTCTTTTTTAATATTTCTAGATTATTTTTAGACTGGATAAGACTGTCCGCGGCGTTTAGTTCCGCCACTTAACCTGCAATGTCTGAAATTCGGGTAAATGAAAAATAGATCTGCAAGGAAAACGTTGTATACAGTAAATTTACACTGTTCTGACCAATTTTGGTTATTTTTAAATAATAATAAAGATTGACAACTTAAATATTGACAGCTTAAAAGTTAGGCTGTAATTGGTTCTATATTTTTTTCTAAAATGTACTATATGAAAAAAATGTAGTGACCAATTATATATATAAGTATATACTCCGTTGTCCACTTTTCGCCTGAAATTGAGATATTATGTGTTGAGCGGAGGAACTCAACACCCCACTTTTTTACCATAGCGAGAAAACGAAAAGATATAACCATTTTCTCAAAGTGGAAATCGAATCTACAGCAACTTACGCTTACAGTCAGACATTGTTCCACTGCGCCATGATGCCTCAATTTTCATTTAACACTAAATGTTTTTTTTGTTTCTAAATATCATTTTGTCATTAAAAAGTACTATTAATAAGTAATAATAAGTAATATTAAGTAATATTGAGTAACATTGAGTAAAATTGAGTAACTTTAAGTGATGTTAAGTAATATTAAATAATGTTAAGTAATGTTAGTTATAATAAGTAATAATAATATATTAAGTAGGGAACTAGACTACTTGAACTCTCTTTGGAAAAAAATATTTTATTTCTTAAGCTTAGTTAAGTGATATGAAAATATAGTGAAGTTGACAAAAGTTAACACGTGTCAAAAAAAATTTAGGATAGCAGAAGAATAAATGTTCTAGCAGCTCTTAAATACATTATACTAGTAATCATTTTGCTATTCAGTTTATTTACGTGAGAAGAATAGCCTATAAATATTTTATCATTTTACGCCCAAACTCGATAAACATAATAATCTATTAAATGAAAAACGGTCAAGTAAGAATTGAATAATGACAAAAGGTTCCACATGATATATTAAAAAAAAACGTATCAAGCGGAATTTATCAAAAAAAATTTTTAATTGCAAAAAACTAAGTAGTTATTTAGATATTTTTTTTTAACTTCACGCTGTATCCCGCATATAGTAGAGTAGGCAGAGGGAACCAGAGAACCTAGTGTTCAAGAAGAGAGAACCTAGTGTACTCCAAGAAATGTAAAAGTTTAGTATTTTCATTTCTTGGGTTTGGAACAAGGCTAAGCGCGGCGTTGAGTCCCGCCACTCAGCACGTAATGCCTCAATTCGGCGGAAAGTGGGGAACGGAGTGTCTTAACACTAGGTTTTCAAGTTTCCTCTGCCTACCGTGCTATGTGCGGGATACAGCGCAAGCTAAAAAAAATATCTGGCTTATAAGTTTTTTAGTTCACGCAAACAATGTCACGGCATACAGCTAGTATAATATATGTATGTAGAATATCTAATTTTAAAGTACAATGTCCTTTACAAAGGCAGGTAGGTAAAGTAGTTTTTGTGTGATGCACAAAAAACGACCTTGTTACTTTATTTCATAGAAATATAGTTTCGAGTTGATTGTTATTGCTTAACTTGGAACCATTCTGTTGCATTGGTAATTTTAAAATTTAAAAATCTATCATTTTTTGCTTAGCAAGTGAATCAAAGGTGTATTTTTTTACGTTCATACGAACAATGTAGTGCTTTAAATGAAAATGTATATTTTTAATTGAAAATTTTATATATATAACATGGTAATATAGTATGAATTTATTTTGCACTTCCATATATTATAAAGTTACTTAGTGTAACATTCCTCTATTCTCCACTTTCTTTCTTCTCTGTCTGGGAATCGAACTCTTTGTCATAATTTAAAACAAAATACCGACAACCTGGTCAGAACTGCGGGGAGGCGCTGGATGAAGGATCCAGTCGTGTGTCTAGCAGTGGACTTCTTCCATAATATTGAGGTCACGATGGCTCAGTGGAATAGCGTCTACGCTTATAAAGGTAGCAAGGAAATTCGATTCCCACTCGAAGGAATATTTATATTTAAATTTCATATTTCACTCTACAAAGCTTACAAAGCTATGAGTGCCATCAATCAAGACGGAGTGTCATGACATTAGGCTTTCTCTGGCCACTTTAACTAATTACTATATAGAAAAAAATGTAAATGAAGTAAAAAAAAATAAAACAAAGCTCTATAACTAATCCTTCTTCATACAAATAATTAAAAAAAAGTAAAATTCCCATACATTTTAAGTAATATCCCTATTTAAGCACATCACTATTCCTTCCCCGAGCCCACAATTTTTCGCCTCACTAGCTCCAAGGTTTTGAATTTGCATTTAAGACTTAGCCATATTATTTATTCAGTGGGTGGTGTATTTTTTGTTTTTCTTTCTCTTATTTGTTTACCAGACATGACGGATTGACCTTTCAATGTTCTTAGTCTGTTTGGCTGTCAAGTTTTTTTGTGTTATATGTTAATTAATTGTTAAATAACTGGGGTTTTATATTACTTAGGCGTGAATAACTTAATATGTCGATTTGCATTTAATAATACTAGTGTCTACGTTGACGCGTTAACAACGATTAGTCTTTAGCAATGTATATGTCATTTTATATAAACATGGATGTCAAACCAATTAGCATTTTGTACTTCTTCTCTATATAAAGTATAAGTGTGCCAAGTTTCATTCTCTTCCCTCCGCGTAATTTTTATAAAAAGGGGTACAAAGTTTTTGCTTCACGTATTTATATAAACATATTAATAAGCATTAGATTTTATTTATAATAATTTTATTTATATTAATTAAAATGAAATAAATTAGATTCATATAAAAACGTGTTTAAAATAACATATATATAGAAATTACAAATGAAACTTATACTTAAAGATGCTTCAACTGTATACATTTTCGATATATCAAATTATTCGTGCTTGGTAATTTAAAATTAAAAGTTAATGAGAGATATCTAAGTTCGTCTTTGACCTTGATAGTGGTCGCGAGCCAGACGGAGGACGAAGACCTCCTACCACCAAACAAACAGTGTAAAGAGCAACACTGCAAAGTAAACATTTCGATATATCAAATTGTTCGTGCTTGGTAATTTAAAATTAAAAGTTAATGCAAGGGAGATATCTAAGGATTTGATGAACTTATGATTTTTAACTGAATTAATATTGTAAGTCCATAACAGATAGGTCTTGTCACTCATACCTACAGATTATTTAGTTTTTCAAATATAGGATACTTTATAGAAAATAAGTACTTAAATGAGAAAGGAAATTTTAAAAAGAGAGCGGAGAGACTTAACACTAGGTTCTATGGTTCCCTGTCTAACCGGCTATGTGCGGGATACAGCGTGAAGCTAAAAAAAAAGGTACATAAATGAATTACGCTATTAAAACTTTAGCCAATGCAGACTGTGTTTTAATTAAGATTTCCGGTCAAACTGCGGGTCGATAACTAAACAATGCAAAATCATTAAAAAATTCAAATTTGAATGTACTTGTGTAAATTAAATATATGACCTGTTTTTGTAGGTATAGAAATGATTAGTTTCAAACACCATACAATTGAATGTTTATAACATATGTAGTTGGTCTTCTTGTGATGGTAACCAACATCGTTTGTAGATTCCTATTATGAGGCACGTGATGTCTTTTAATGTAATAGTCATAACATAGTTTTAAGTACATCGAAAACTGAAAATACAAGAAAAATAATAATCATTTATATACCTACTAAGTAATTTTATAAAGTGAAAATTAGTGACGACCAATAGTGGCTGTTAATTTTTCACACAAAATATACTGAACGGGTATAAATAAAACCTTACAATAATATAGATAATACTAATAGAACAACTTTTTTTAATTTATAAATAATTAAAACAGTATATCTACTTGTATTAAATCAAAATAAAATATCAAATAATATTTTACATGCATATTAGATTACAATCAAATTTATACCTCAAATGATTGATTCATCAGTGAGTCAATGCGCAAGCGCACCTAACCGCGCTATGATTCACCAGCTAACCGCATTTTTACTTTTTGTACCAATTTGTTCGAAGTATAATGTTTTTTTCGTTGTGGTTAATTAGACAATTACGAAGACCTATTTATGTTAAAGCTTTCAAGGTCAGTTGGTAACGGTTTTCATTATTTTTTTGTTTTAGGCCTAGGTCTAGATTTTTTTAAGTAAAATTTCTTTTAGCTCCACGCTGCATCTCGCGCATAGCAGGGTAGGCAGAGGGAACCGGAGAACCTGGTGTTAAGACACTCCGTTTTCTTTTAATATTTCCGTTGCCCACTTTCCGCCGGCGTTGCGTGCTGAGTGTCGGAACTCAATGCCTTGTTACCAGAGCGAGGAATAATGTATAAGGAGGTGTGAGTTCCGCCATTTAACACGCAATGTTTCAATTTCGAGCAGAAAGTGGAGAGCAGAATTTTTAACACTAGGTATATCTCTGCCTACTCTATTACACGGAAAAGGCATGGCTGTAGTTGGATTTTCATACTTAATTTAATTTTCATATCCCAGTGGTACATCACTTTATTCCTCATTTTACGTCGTAAATAATGGAAACAGAATATTTACAAATATATATTTTTTCATTTTGTAACAAGGCAAACCGCGGCGTTAAGTTCCGCCACTCAGCACCCAAGTCCTAAATTCCGTGGAAAGTGGCGAACGAAAATCTCAAGGAGTGTCTTAACGAGGTTCTCTGGTGTCCTCTGCCTACCCTGTTATGTGCGGGATACAGTGTAGAGCTAAAAATATAAAAAAATATTTATGACGAATGTTTTTTATTTCAACTCAACTGTCACATATCTGATTCACATGTAGAATTGATTGTTAAATTACTTTTGCGCTGCCCTGCTGAGTTAATAGTTTATAGGGAAATCGTTTTAGCTATTCACTTTATTGCCAACTACCTTTTATTGAAACTCTATTATATGGACGGCGTTTGACAGTTATATGCCATGTCTATATTAGTTACAGAATAATTTATGTATGCGCCTATCGTGGCACTGAGCCACAAGCGTGCGACTGTAAATGCGACAGGTTGTGGATTCGATTTCCACTCCAGGAAATGTAAAAGTTTAATATTTTTGTTTCCTGGGCTTGGTAACAAGGCAAAGCGCGGCGTTGAGTTTCGCCACTCAGCACGCAATGCCTCAATTCGGCGGAAAGTGGGGAACAGAGTGTCTTAACGCTAGGTTCACAAGTTCCCTCTGCTATATATACGGGATACAGCGTGAAGCTTAAAAAAATAGACTTCAAAAAGTTATTTGATTTGACTGTATTTTTTTGTGTTAAATCGTAACTTTTTACTGGGTGATTAATTTTGAGGATTCTTGTTTTACATGACAGCTAGTGCTTCTGATGTGGTTCCATTTAAATTTAGTTAAGATCTGACGAGTTTTTGAGTTAGTCGTAATAATGTTACTTTATTTATATATCAACGTCTGTTTAAATCGGTTGAAAACCGGAGAAGACACTGTTTGACACTACGTTATCTCTGCCTTCTTGTATATATATCTGACTACTTTATCTATCTATCAGTAGGACAAAGCGTAAAACTCAAAGAAAAGCATGAAATAAATTGAATTCCGTACCATCATCTGTACGCAGACATTACATAACTGAGCTACCAAGGCGTGTGTTTCATACATTTATTTGTATCAGTACCAACAATTTCATATTACATTATTCTGTTACTTAATAAGTTTTAAACATTTGAAATACAATAACGTACTCAAAACTGCTAACAATGTCTATCTCCGAGCAAGAGATAATTTCCATTCAAACTTTGATGCGACCAAATTATGAATTAGGCTGGTGCTGTAACGGTAAAGAAGGTCAATGTTTTTACGCCTATAGTAAAATAGGCAAAGAGAACCCAGTGTCAAGAAACTCCCCCGCTTTCTACCTATTTAGGGAAATAGTTGGCGGAACACAACGCCGTGTTTTAAATAAGTGGTAATAAGTTTAGCTATAAGGATTAGAAGAGGCGTGGGTTCGAATCTGTGCAATTTTTATACGTTTCTAAATAATTTTCTTCCCTTAGCTGTGTTTTAAACGCATTATATTGTTTTATTGCTATTCAAAAACGATAAAGTTATTAATTTGTTTATCGATAAATATAAGTGGATAGGTTGAAACTAATCGTTGAAAAGTTTTAAAGTGCTGTTTTAAATATGTTGCTTTGTTTCGTTTTTGATATACAAAGGTTTTATTATAGTTAAGTAATATTAAAATGAACATTATTTTATAATAATAGAAATTCAAATACCTGTATATTTCTTTTTTACTGATCTTTAAAGTTAAATCTCTTAGATCAGAACCGTAATCAGTCATCTTCCAGCTTATCTATTTTAATCTAGAAAATCAAAAACCACTATGGCTCATATGGCGTCTGATTGTAAACAAGATTGTTTGTGGATTCGATCTCTTATAGGAGGAATGACATATATTATAGATTTAGATATTTTCGTTTCTCTAGTTATAAAGATAAAGCGAAGTAATTGAGTTTTGCCACTCAAAAATGTCTCGATTTCGGTCTGAATATAGAGAGTGGAGTGTCTTGACGCTAGATTTTCTCTGAATGCCCTACAATAAGTGTAACCATAAAAAAATAATAATTCCAAATTGTATAGTTTGAATAAACTTTTAAATACTATTTTTTATAGCTATACATATCTTCGGTTTCGCACACACTCAAACAGCAGTTTAAATCCAAGAACACATTAGAAGTAGGTCGTCGAACAAAGCGACTTGTTTACGTGTTCCGTACGTAACTAAATTCTTTTGAGTCAAAGTTTTAAGAACAATGCTCTTTATCTTTCCACTGAACCCTGAATTTGATCGTGAGAATATAAATAGAATATGATACGCACATAATTGTTTAGCTTGCAGTGTTTTGTTAATTAAAGTAATGATTTTAGTTCTAGGAAGTACAGTAGGCGGGAATGTTAGATGTTTTACCGACTTCCTTGATGGGAAATTTTGTATTTCTTTTTTGGATGCATGATAAATGATAATTGTTAAGTTTATTGTGTACTTCATTATGAGATATTTCGTCTTAAATGGTAGAACTCAATTTATATGAGTGATTAAAAGTTATTCGTATTACGAGTAGGGCAATGAAGTATGTAAATATGTTTCATCGAGTTTCCCTCGAGGTGGAGATCGAACCACTACAACTATCGTGTTTGTTCATTATAAGAAACTTTCATTTAAATTATTATTATGTTAATATAGTAAATATCTCCCGCTTTTATTATACTTAATATGTTCTTTGCTTAGCTTCACGCTTTACCCCTATCCAGGGTAGTCAGAGGAGAAGATATTCTTATTTTTATACGTATATTAAGTAATTTCTATTTTGTTACAACCCGGACCCTTTGCCCACGGCGGCATGTGTACCACTCGAAAGCTACAGTGAATTGGAGCGAGAGCACGCGCTGCCCACGTCCGTCGGAACACGAGACATCCTCAAGACCCAGCAGCAATCCCACCTATCATAAGCCCAGGTAAGCTAGCTTAATCATATTGTGTCCCTTTTTATGTATCCAGGATTCTTACAGGACAGACAAGGACAGCATACAGCGGATGATTGATTGGTTCTATGTACATATAACATGTTACAGTATTTTTTTAATAATAAAATAATATTTTGAGTCAGCTGAAACTGTTGATATACTAACCTAAAAACTTGTTGCTTATATGTATAAAAAAAATTTACTAGTTTTAACTGCAAAACTGCTCTACGTCTAACAAAACCAGAGGAAACATTGGATTTGAACTCACACCATCATACTACATGTATGTATATTGGACTACACTTATGTATATTGGACTGGCCTTGGAACACTAGAAAGCGAAGACGTTGAAAATGGTCTTTGTAACCAGTTTTTCATTATTTTTTTTTTTTTTTATGAGTAACGGATGGCAAACGAGCAAGAAGGACCACCTGATGGTAGTGGTTACCTTCGCCATGAACATCTACAACACTAAAGATGTTGTAGATGCGTTATAACCTAGAGGATTACAGATGGAAGAGAAGAAAGGGGATAATGTAGTATTCCGCTATAGGAACCACCACATTTTGGGGAAAGGATGGGTGGGAAAGGGGAAAAGCCACCAGCACATGCCATCCCGAACCGGAACACATCATAAGATGTTTGGCGGTTCGTCTTTGACTATGATAGTGGTCGCGAAAGCCAGACAGGAGGCGGAACCTCCCTACCACCAAAAATTATCAATTATCCTTAGAAACAATATAAAAATATAAAAAATACAAGAAGATAAACGATTTATATTTTAACAGTATTTGTGAAAGTTAGGAAAAGCTTGAAATCCCCCAAATAACAGTGTTTCCAAACGAAGAAATTAAATCATTAACAGCCAAATTTCCAGTTAAGTACCTCTTAAAGTTAAATATCGTTTACCGAACGTAAAAAAGTTTCATCCCTTTTCAGCCCAATTTTACTTAGGAGAACAGTGATTATTGAAAATGTTATAGCGCTTTTCACATTTCTAGTTTTTCTAAATTGCTTGTGATATTTATTGTTTATGGCTTTTTTTTCATTTTTGTATGACTGTGCGAAGAAATTTTTGTCGATTTAAATGTTATTTGAATTGTTTCTTTTTTTTATTACTAAAAAAATGTTGTGAAATATCACTCTATTGTGTCCCTTAGTTGAGTAATTTTTATGGATATGCTATTTTGAAGAAGGCAAGTTTAAATATTTATAATTATTCGTTTTCATTTTTATTTCTTGAACGCCTGTCGTGGCGCAGAGGCACAAGCGTGCGACTGTAAATAGGACAGGTTGTGGGTTCAATTCTCACTCCAGGAAATGGAATTTTTCATTACCTGGGTTTGGTAACAAGGGAAAGCGCGGCGTTGAGTTCCGCCATTCAGTACGCAATGCTTGAATTCGACGGAAAGTGGGGAAACGGAGTATATTATCACTAGGTTCCCTCTGCCTACCCTGCTATATGCGAGATACAGCGTGAAGCTATGTATGGTGGTAGGAGGTTCGTCCTCCGTCTGGCTCGCGACCACTATCATGTCAAAGACGAACCGCCAAATATCTTGTGATGTGTTCCGGTTCGATGGCATGTAAGCCAGGTTTTCCCCTTTCCCACCCATTCTTTCCCAAAAATGTGGTGGTTCGGATAGCGGACTACTACATTATCCTCCCCTTCCGTCTCTATCCTCTAGGTTGGCAACGCATCTACAACATCTCTGGTGGTGTAGATGTTCATGGGCGAAGGTAACCACTTACCATCAGGTGGTCCTTCTGCTCGTTTGCCATCCGTTATCCATAAAAAAAAAAAATGTATGTATTATTTTTTATAATATCTAAATATTAATACTAAATAATTATATAATTATACTTATACAATATAAAACTAGTTTTTAGTTTTCCCTAGTTTTTTCATTCCTATGTAATTGAAGCACGTACCTACATACATTTAAAATTGTATAACACTTTATGCCACTTCCATTACTTTATGTTTACACATAAAAAAGTTATGGCCTGTTCCTTCGGACGAGCTTAAGTTTAACTGTTATTTTTTATTATTGTAAGCTAATCTTAACTTTAGAAAATTAGAAAAATAAACAAATTTTTAACGTTTAAGTACCTTGCTTAAAATGTGAAATAATTTATTTACCTCATTTCGGCGGAAAGTGGGGAAATGGAAAAAGAGAAGGGAGTATCTTAACATTAGGTTGTCTGATTTTCTCTACCTCTGCCATATAGCAGGGTGCTACATATAGCACCCTGCTATATGGCTATGGTTATACGCCTGTCGTGGCGCAGAGGCAAAAGCGTGCGACTGTAAATTCGACAGGTTGTGGGTTCGATCCCCACTCCAGGAAATGTAAAATTTAGTATTTTCATTTCTTGGGTTTGGTAACAAGGTAAAGCGAGGCGTTGAGTGAATGTGTTAACACTAGGTTCTCTGGTTCCCTCTGCCTACCCTGCTATATGCAGGATACAGCATGAAGTTAAAAAATATATATATTTTTAAACTTCTAGAGCTTTTTATTAGTAAGTAAGAGAAGAATAGACACATTAAATATTTTTATTATCTTAACGTAATAAATTTTTGATTTGAAACTTTTTTCAATATTTCTTCACAATCGTTGTGTAAATGATGACGAACGTTGCGATAAAGAAACACATAAATATATAAGATTAAGTTAGTGATAGGGACGAGATTGTATTGTATTTTTTTTATGCTAAAATATATATTTTTTAAGTTTATTAAAAAATAATAAACTTTATAAGATCATAACGCCTGTCGTGGTGCAGAGGCACAAGGGTATAGTAAACGCGACAGGTTGTGGGTTCGATTTCAACTCCGGGAAATGAAAAGGTTTATTATTTTTAGGTTTAATAACAAGGCAAATCGCGGTGTTAAGTTTCGCCACTCAGCACGCAATACCTGAATTCGGCGGAAAGTGGGGAACGGAGTGCCTTAGCACTAGGTTCTCAGGTCTCCTCTGCCTACCTTGCTATGTGCGGGATACAGCGCGAAGCCAAAAAAAATGAGATCCTCATACTTCCGATATTCGTGTTCTTCCGTGGGCTGCTTTTCTGAAATGTCATTTATGTCATTGAAAAAGACATGTTTTTTTAAGCACACTATGATTTGAACCCAAAACCCATAAACAATCATACAAACTAATCGCTAAAACATCGAGACACCCAATGACTATTCGATTAATCGTTCGTTTTGCTAGTTATTGTGTAAGCGGATTTACGAGTATAGGAGTAAAGCTAAATAGATTTACGGATTTTCATAGAACACAAAGCGGTGACTATACATACGTAGGTATTGGAAGCGGCTAATGGAATATATTGTTTGCAAGGAAAGTTTTACACGTTGTTTATGGTATATTTGTAACGTATAGTGAGGTTACTTGTCTTTTTACACGATTGTAGGGTGGTTATATATTATGTATGCCTTTTTTAGCTATTTCAAATTTTTGCCTCAAATTTAGGCTGAAAAACGGAGTATCTTGACACCAGATTTTCTGTGGCTACCCTTTCTTTTTTTTAACGTGAGGAAATCAGTTACGGATACCAACCCGATCGGGGACGGGTTATGTGGGACCCCGGCCCGGCTGTAAAGAGGCCGTACGTATACCTACTAAAGCCTCACGGAGTTCCTCCTCTACCGCCACTGGCGGAGGCCTACGGGAAGTCCCGAATCTTTTGTGAAACCTCGGCGACAGCTGCTATGCGATAAAAAGCATTTGGGTACATCTTCCTCTTTTATTAAGAGGTCATTTGAGTTGATCGTGCCGTAGTGGAACAAGGTTTCGTAAACACAATTGGCTGTGGATTCGATTCCCACACAAGGTAATGATTGTATTAAAATTATTTTTATTTCTCCACTCTGGTGAGACAATAATGCGCAGCGTTGAGTGCTGCCGCTTAATATGCAAATTGGAAATCGTACGGAAAGTGGCGAACGTAGTGTCTTCACACTAGGTTTTCTCTGGCCCTTCTAACCCTGTTATACAGGATAAAGCATAAAATTGCTCTTTTTTTTAATAAGGATAAATATAAATCTAGTATTATTTTACGTTTTACCATATTTTTATAAAAAGTATTTTTCTTTTACTACGTTATATATAAGGTAATGCGTGGGAGACAACCTACGCAATTGATTTGGGGAACAGTTTCTAATAATTGAATGGCATTGGTCAATAGAGATATTTATACGAATCAAAAAATATATTAGTTTTTCACTTTATTTCTAGGGTAGTCAGAGAGTAGTGTCATTTGGGACATTCTGTTAAGCATGGCGGAACTCAACGCCGCCTTTAGCTTATCTGAGGCGGGTAAAATTAAAGTTAGAATTTAATTATCCTCTGAGTGAGAATCAAACCTACAACTATCTCTCTATTGTCTAAAAAAATAATAATTAGGTGTTAAAATAAATATGAAATATATGTGTTTATATAGATTCATGTTAACAGTAATTTTACGGGAAAATGACACCCAGTTATTTACTTAAAATTATAAAATTTTATTTTTAAATGTTATTTGTTATTGTGTTTAAAATGTAATTTATTTTTTAGATACAAATATATTCAAATTTCATAGGAAACATTGAAACATCTAGGAATTGAATCCGTGTCTTTCAGAATACGTTCAAGCATTTTTACCAATTATGCTATACGTTCTTATCACGCCACGTCCAAATTCTTATTATTAGCATCTCTATATTAAGATTTTAACTTTCATATCAATATTTTCTATAATTAAAGCTGGGTAAGGTTGTAGGTTCAATTCCCATTCCAGTATTCTCATTTCCTCGTTCTGGTAACAATGCAAAGGCGTTGAGTTCCGCCACTCAGCACGCAATGCCTCAATTCGGCGGAAAGTGGGAAACGGAGTGTCTTAACACTAGATTCCCAGGTTCCTAGATGCTATTTGCATGTTATACAGCGTGAAGCTAAAAAAAACAATTAAAATGTGAAAAAATACCTCATTTACTATAAATGGTAACCCATCGATTTACGATTCGTGTCAAAGTCGCTTAACCAGATCGTTCCACTATAAAATAGGTCACACATAAATACACCGATAAAATACAAACACGAATGCAACGGGTTCAAAACCGCCAGTTTTTAATTAGTTCAGCCGCAGCACGCTAGTTTAATAGAAACGGATAATTAACTTGGAATCTAAACATGGTATGCGCATAATTTCAAAATTGATCGTTTTTTGGATGAAAATAATTCAAAATATTTTATAAAAGACGCGACAGTGTCTGTATGGCTTACTGTATGAGTCGTTTCGTATTCCGCTTGGGGTTGATACACTAAAACGTTGTCTCGGGTGAACGGTGAACGGAGTGTCTTGACACAAGGTTCTCTCTAACTGTACGGGATAAAATGTAAAAATACTAAAGCTGAAAAATAAATTATAATACGAGTAATAAATGAACGGAATTGTTGTAAGAGAACGGAGTGTCTTAACACTAGGTTCTCAGGTTCCCTCTGCCTACCCTGCTATATGTGGAATACAGCGTGAAGTTATAAAAAAAAAAATCTTACAACATCAATACAAGAAGTCGTGATACGACGAGCAATTTTTATTTGCATAAGCATAGCCACGAAAGAATAGTAGTCACGACAGATATAACACTTTACGTGTCACGTTTAAAGGAAGTGTTTGAAATGGTCGTGCAAAATTATATATACACTTTTATATTCTTTCGATGGTAGCAAGTTTGATGTCTAGACAGCTTCCCGCCTTATACCGCTTAGGGAATAAACCTATTAACGAAACACTACGTGTGTATGGCGGAATTAAACGTCGCGTTTTGTCTTAGCAAGGCGAATTATAATTTTCAATTTAATAATTTTCCCCGAGTGTCAAACCTTTACAGAGATACCGTCCCACTGTCATAGTACTATGTAAAAATTGTTGAGGCCATCGTGGTTTCATTTATAAATGAAACCTTTTTTACCGGATTAGATATATACCATATATTTTTGTATTTCAAAATAGTTTATTATAGAAAACCTAACGTTTTGAATACAATAGTCCGTAGTTACTAAAAATACCAAAATAGCGTTATCTTCATTTAAAAGTAACAAGTTATTTATCGGTGAGTGCAGAAACAACGTAAGTCACAATAAATGTAAAAATTCGTAATCGATTTAAACTAGCTTAGAAAGGCAAGTTATACACTTTTTTCTCCCTCCTGCAAAATTTGAAAATCCGGACTTACGTTGTTTCTGCTCTCACCGATTCATTTATTAACTCCACTCCATTCTCTTTCAACATTTCCGTTCCCCACTTTCCGCCAAATTGAGGCATTGCGTGTTGAGTGGAGGAACTCAACGACGCGCTTTGCCTTGTTACCAAACCCAAGAGTGGGAATCGAACCCACAACCTGTTGAGTTTACAGTCGCAAGTATGTGCTTCTGCGCCACGATAGACGTTCCCTCTAAAAAGTATGCGGTAACTAAATAAATATATTCGAATTAAAAACTTTTTTTTTTGAAATCGTTTAAAAAGTCCTTCAAAAAGAAAACGCAAAAGATTAAATTGAGCAAATCCAGAAAACTTTTTAATAGGAAAAATTGCAACCGTTTATGTCAATGAAGTCAGTTCCGATTTCCGAGACAGTCTCGTTCCTCTGACAGGATTGAAATATGAATGTAGCTTTTGCGAGATATATTATTTCTTTTTTAATACTATATCAGAGAATCCATGGAACATAATGTAATTGGGAGGTTTTATAATATTTAAATATTATATTTGTATTATGGAATTTCTTACTCATGATTGGCAGGTTCGAATACTGTTGTGGTTTAAAAAATATTTTCTTTTTTTTTTTTTTTAAGAAATGGAAGAAGCAGTAGTAAAGAAAATATCTTTTATAGAGAGGGACGAGGCGTCTACCATAAACTCACCGTGTTTACAGTTGTGGGTTTCTCCCCGCTCGAGGAGTGAATATATTTGAAGTACATTTGCTTTCACTCTAGGAAGACAAAGCAGCACCGTATTGAGGTCCATGTGCAACTGAGTCACACAATATCTCACCTCAAAAACCTACGGAAAGCTTTGAGGAGGAACGGAGACTTGACTAAAACGACACGAAATGACAAAAAAACATATATATTATAATATTTCAATTAAAAGAAATATAAAATTTATATAAACAAAGATACTTCTAGTAGACTAGTAGATGTAGCAGTACAGTCGACTCTAGAAGTCATCGTCCTTTCCACGTGTAGTATTTTAAAATTAAAATTTAAATGAGCAACATAATTTGTACCACACACTAGATGTTAGACGAAAGGTGCCTGTCGGTACAGCGTCATTAATCTAAAAGCTTTTCATATATTTATTTAAAAATGTTAAACACGTCCGATGTAATGACGTGCATATTTCGTAGATACCGTGGGTTCGATTTTTTATAGTATTTTTTATATTTCATGTTAAATGGGAAAAGGATTATAATGAGAATATATTACCATTTTCATAAAATGTTGTCAAGTGTTTGTGTGTTATCGCATTTATTGGGTGCAACTTAAATCTGATGGGCGTTGCTTTTATATGATAGCGAGTGATTGTATGTGTATGGATTCTCGTGTGGTCTCATTTTAATTTGGTTAAAACTATGAGTAGTTTTTGAGTTATTCTCGTAATAGTGTTACTTTTTTATTTGAAGTTGGTTTTTCTTTTTTTTTTTTATTTTAATTTTATATTTCTACAATATTGTCGAAATATTGTTTTTAAATATTTATTCTGATCACTACTGACCCCTGGTCAGTAATTTTTGTCAACTTTACTATATTTTCATATCACTTAACCAAGTTTAGAAATAAGATATTTTTTCCAAAGAGACTCATTCTGATTCCCCTTTGGAAAAATATCTTGAAAGATTATTATGAGCTTCTTCTTGTTCGATTTGATTGAAATTTGCACGTGTCCGGATCCGATGTCGATACAATATTTGCTAATTAACCTGATATTCTTGCCAGGACGTTCAGGATACTTATATATTAAGTGTTGTCTTTTTTATTCTTTTAGTGCCCTTTGTACTTAGTAGAGAATATCATGTTTAAAAATAAATTAATTAAAAAACCATATTCTAATAAATTTGTAATACATTATTGATTGAAAATTATTTCAAGAAAGTATACAACATCTTCTAATAATAAATTACTACAATTTTTTTCCACTTATACAAAAATGCAGGAAATATGGGAAGTGAAAACCTTTCTTCTCTATATATGTGTATATTTTTAATAAAATATCACTTTACAAAAGCGAAATCAATACTTTGTTAATACGTCAGTTTCCTAAATTAAATAGTTCATGTGAAACCAAATGTATAGGGTTATTCGTCGAATTAAACCAATATGTTTCAATAAAAGTGTTTATATTGCTACTGTACCGGAAATTGATATATGTCGTGCAGTTTCTTGAGCTTTTTAGCTTGTAAATAAGTTTTAATTTTTGAAATAAAACTGAACTCCAATTATGAGGGTAGTCCGTGAACCTAGTGTCAAGACACTCCAAGTTCTCTGTTTGCCGCCCGAATCTGGGCGATATTGTGTGTCGAGGGCGCAACTCAACGCCGCAGAATCTTTGAAACTCAGAAAATCTGACGCCATCATAGAAAGCCACTAAAAAGGATGACTGTATTATCAATAGAATTAGTGTTCGAATCTTGCTTCTTATGCTCTTTTGCTTGGTTAAATTTTAGAATATATTAATATAGTGAAATTCTTAAAGGTAAATTAGATTTTCCTAACATTACAACCCTTAAAATTGACTTTAAGATGAAGGAATGAAGAGTCACCCTAAGCCTTTGACTATTTCAGGCACCCTATATTCTAAAAAAGGTAAAATATGTTATTTTACTTTATATTTATTAATTTAGGAAAGACATGTAAAACGTAAATAATTTACAATATTTCTTTACCTTCTTACCTACCTGGTTACATGGAAATAGATCGCTCTCTCTTAGCGATAAGGTCGTCCATTGTAATTGTATTATAAATATTAAGATGCTTCTTTAGTTTGTAATTGGCCCCGGAAAAGCAATGTAAAGAGTATTTATATTATTAGGCACAAGCGTGACGTACAGTCGCAACGCGACAGTTTGTGCTTTGATTTCACTCCAGGAAATGGAATTTCATTTCCTGCTACAACAAGGCACAAGGCGTTGAGTTCAGCCACTACACGCACGCCTCAATTCGGTGGAAAGTGGAGAACGGAATCCATCACCAGGCTCCCTTTCTCTGCCTACCCCGCTATATGCGGGATACAGCGTGAAGAAAATCACTCCGCCCCTCCGCTCGTAACCTACACCATAGACAATTTGAATATTTTTCCGGAAAGTGTACGACACGACGATGTTGCAGCAAACCAATTAATCTAACTGTTATTGTTTCTCACTGCATTTTCATATGCAACCTTACAGAGCCCTCATTTATTTTATTGAAATACCCGCTTTTTTAGTTTTACAGTAGTTTTAAACTCATACTAGGATTTTTACTATGAATATATTTTTTTGTACTGCCATTTTAAAAGTTGAACGCTATTATGAATAAATGTTATGTATATTGGCTAGAACTGTTTTAGTTTTGTTCTTTTTATAGTGTTCATTTTGTTTGTATAATATAAGTTTTGTACATATATAAAGCGCCATCTAGTGACAAGTAGTGGGGGAAGTAATGTCGTAATGCTAAGTATGGTGAGAAAATAAGACTTATATAACCCATGCACATTGTTACTAAAATATATAATTATATGTGAGACTAATCTGATTTTGTAGGACGCACCTTGGGTGATAGAAAAGACACGTTTGTTTTGATATCGAATAAAGCGACACCCAGTGGTAGGTAGTAAAATTTTTGCTTATGCACCAAATAATGCGAATATTTATAGAATAAAGTAAATTTATTATTATATTGCTTTGACAAATAACTAAAGCTGTATTTTATTTTATTTTTTTATTTTTAATTTCATAATGTATCCCGCACATAGCAGGTGAAAGTAGAGGGAACCAGAGAACCTAGTGCGTTAAGACACTCCACTCTCTCTTTCAAAATTCCAAGTTCCCCTATTTCCGCCGAATTGAGGCATTGTGTGTTGAGTGGCGGAACCCCAATGCCGCGAAAAGCTGGTCATCTGCTGAGTTCACTTCCAAACTGGTCTCACAATCTCATAAACAAGATATATATCATACATAAATACTCATATCTTAGATTTTTTTTTATATTGTTACCTTCTGAATATTATTTTTATAAGTTTTAAATTTTGACACACCTCGCACCTGATCGTGGATTTCGTGAGTACGTACTATAAGTCAATCGACATTACGGACTTGGTGTACATTGGCAGTTCGTCCGAGCTTCGTCCCTCCGTCTGGCTCGCGAACACTATCATGTCAAAGACGAACCGCCAAATATCTTATGATGTGTTCCGTTCGATGGCATGTAAGCCAGGTTTCCTTTCCCACCCATCCTTTCCCAAAATGTGGTGGTTCCGATAGTGACTACTACATTATCCTCCCTTTCCATCTGTATCCTCTAGGTTAAGGCAACGCATCTAGTACATCTCTGTGTTGTAGATGTTCATGGCTGGAAGGTAACCACTTACCATCAGGCGGTCCTTCTGCTCGTTTGCCATCCGGTATCCATATAAAAAAAAAAAAAAACCCTACTAGAAGTTTTAAAATATCTCAACGTGTTGGCTAATTATTAAAATTTCTGCAAATCTATAATATATTAACGTTGCATTCTAGTATCATATTTTAACTCCGTAGTGGTGACATGGATGGGATATGATGGCACCATAGCATCACGCTTACCAGCTTTACTTGCAAACCAATCGATTTAACTGCCAATGTACACCAATTTGCATTTTTATATCAAAACCATATAAAATTTCAATATATGAACTTTTAATTATCTATTTACACAAACATATGATTTTTATCTTTCATTCTGTTCATATGGATGTACACGAAATGTCATACGCTCATCACGACGATGTCAAACATTTTCTGAAATAATACAAACTTTTCTATTGTTGCTAAATACGTACCTAGCTATAGCTAATTAAAGAGTATGCATGCGTGAATTTCAGCACGCAGGCCAGACCGTGACATCTTTAAGTGGTGCTATGAGGTATCATTATAGTCCATGTCAATGTGATTCTAACTTTCTGATTTTTTGACCATAATTAGGTATGCTGTAGTGAAATAATTATTTTGGCAAGGTATTTGTGTTGTAAGCGATAATTATAGATTCAAATCTTAAATTGTAAAATAAGTATGTATGAGTAATGTATTTTTTAGCTTCTACGCTAAATCTCGCATAGCAGTATAGCAGGTTAGCCGCTTTCCGCCCGAATTGAAAATTACTTTTGTAGTTACGGAACTCAACGCCGCGTATTGTCTTTTACCAAAACGTGAGGAAATGTAATTATTTGAATAAAATCTTTTCTTCCTGAATCCATAATTCATAACTATACTTTAAGATTCCTACAGAAAGAAAAAAAGTGAATTTTTAGCTTTTATAATTCAAACATAGAAAGTCGCGGATACAGCTAGTTTTTTTTTTTTAAATTGACTGCGCCTCTATCGGACTTCAGAGATTTTGGTATTACTTGAATTTTTGTTCCAAGAGAGTTGATATGTTAAATTAATTTTTATTTTACTTCTAATAAAGTTACTACTTTTCAAAGCCTCTATTTTAATCTCTGTATTTATTTATTTGATACAGCTAGTAGTAGATTATAATCAAATATCCGGATCCGGTATATTTTATTTTTAAGAAAAGAAATAATACGACGCTGCCAGCGACTTTTGACTAGACTTTACAACAATCTAGGCTATAATCAATGCCAAATCAGCCAAACTCTAAATACAATCGGCCGAATTCCCTAGTCCTAAGTAAGATTCCCATCGCAATTGCTTTAGCCAAAGTCAGTATCTGCAACCAGCCGGTATAAAATGATCTTACGTTACATACAAGCAAAATGTATGGGCAGACCGCGATATGACGACCATCATAAATGTGTCTGTGTTTACTTGTGTTTTATAGCGGAGAGATAGGTATTTTTTTAAAGTGGTTTTGCAGCTGGCATGGTGCCCGCCTGGTGGTGCTTACGCTATTCTCACTGTGTTAAACTGCATTTTAATAGATCCCGCACGTATTGTAAATATATATAAATATCTTTATTAATGTTACAGGGATTCGCATGTTTTATGAGTCTATATATTATATTTTTTTTTAGTTTCACGCTGCATCCTTCGCATACATAGCGTAGGCAGAGGAAACCTGAGAACCTTAGTGTTAAAACACCCGTTCTCTTTACAAATGTAATCTGCCCCCACTTTCCACTGAATGGGAGGCATTGCGTGCTGAGGGTGAAACTTCAACGCCGCGCTTTGCCTGGTTACCAAAACCCAAGAAATGAAAATACTCAACATTTCCTGGAGTGGAATCGAACCACAACCTGTCGCGTTTACAACGCACGCTTGTACCTCTGCGCCACGACAGGCGCGTTGGTATACATGTGATAAGATTAAAGCCACCATGGCGCAGTGGAATAGCATCTTGACCAGCAGCGCGGCTTGGAGGACTCCACTCGGGGAAATGAATATATATAAATTATTTCCATTTCTCTACTCTGGTAAGACAAAAACGTGGCGTTGAGTTCCATCATTTAATGCAAATGACTTGACTTTGGAAAGCGGCGATTCTGTTCGGGCACAGAGAGCATGAAACTCAAGCACTCTTTATACGATATAAAGATGGTAATGATGAATATGCATGACACAGAAGATATAGATGCTGATGCTGATACAGTCCTGCTTAGCAGGGCAGGGCAGAGAGAACCCCAGTGGCAAAGAAGACATTCCTGCAGCTCCCTACTTTCAGTTTGAATTGAGGTGGCTATGCTGAGTGGTGAACCACTGCCATGCCTGGCCTTGCTACCAAACCGGAATTTCAAAATTAAAGAAAACTATTTCGAAAGAGAATATCGAACTAATAACTTTGTCGTGTTTTTATGGTCGTGATGCGAGTTTCAAAGCCAATATTACATGTTAGCACTGGTAAGAATGATTATCACTCATCATCACCCTACAAAAATATATGTGGCAACAAAATAAATGCAATACTTTCAATACCATATGGTTTGACATACAAGTTTATATAAAAAGTTACTATATGTATGCAGAAGTAATGCTGTTAATGCAAAGCCAACAGGGCCCCAGCAATTGAAGGATTTTGAGAACCCGCTGAAGCAGTTCATGAGAGATAGCTGGAACCCCATTACACTTCAAACCAATATAATCTATCACATCGTCATGTTAATTACAAATAATTAGGTGCCATTAATCATAGAGTTCATTGAATTAATATGATGGACTAATCAATATAGAATAATATTTCTCAACTCCACGAGCCGCATTGTTGAAACGTGCCAAGATAATGAAATTGGCAACCTTTATAACATGAAGGTGTACATTCCACCTACTAGTGAAGTAGGCGTCTCAGATACACCTTTGCACATCTGACTGGTTACATTAACTTTCAAAGCACAAGTGATAGACCTCAAAAGCTGGTCATTTAAATGAGCCCTGTCCTAAAGTCAAACAAAAGAGCTCACAGAAAGATTATCAGAAAATATTGGTATTAAAATTGCAAAACAAGAATGAAGATTTCTATGGATGGTGGATACATCATCGTAATATAATTATGAATTCGTAACACATGAATAGTCTTGATTTATACTGTTTCCTAAATATATTGGCTTCAAAAAATAGCTCTCAGAGCCTCAACAAACATGTTCGGCTTCCCAAAATATATCGGCCTCCCTCAATCATTAGCTACCAACTTAAAATTTCCAATTCTCGCAATGCCATTACCTATCATCGTATGATTAGTCCCGCCTGCCTTTGGCTCCTGCTAAGGCAGATTGGAAGTGAAGCTGCATGTGGGCGAATATGATTTTGCTTTTGAGTGAGATAAAGCGCGCGATCTTGCCAAGGCATTATTCCCCTTACTTCCAAACAAAAAAATAATCATAATAATCATTAAATTTTAGTGAAACGAAACTGGTATCAATCATGGCTTATAGAATAAGTTTACTGTCCCGGTCATGATGATAAGCCAGTAACAAAACAAGATACTAAGATTTGGTCTCATTCACCAGAAAAGGGTAAAAGTGCTTTAATCACCAATGAGTGGCATTTCATGGTACTGACGACGTTTTACAGAAATTTTGTGCTTCTATGGCTGCCGCCAAGGCCGGTGTACTTGCATCCCTATTGCCCGATTTATTAATTCTGGTCGCATGGCTATATTATTTGAAATTATTTTGTGTACTGAGGTTCAGCTCAAGTGAATTGAACATGGCAGAGTAATGAAGCGCAGATCAGTCTATTGAAGCCAGGTTCGATTTCTAGAAACAAAAGCTAGATTACTCATAGGGCTGGTATCGCAAAAGGTCATGCTGAGTTTTCTGCCACTCTGAGCATCAATAAAAAGCCTACCTGGCGAGCAATCTGAGCGCAGTCTAACACGAGTTCTGTGGTGCCTTTCCTCTGGCCTAGTCCCATGATATGGTGACAGAGTTGAAGCTAAAAAAAAGCTATTTTCAAGCTGTGGCAGAGTTAAGAAGACAAAAAAAAACAATGCATTATTTTAAACCTGATTCATTGGCCATTTGTAAACATGCACAGAAACACAAGTGATCCCTCATTATAAAGTCAAGTCACTATGATGTTGAATTTTGATGTGGTTCTCTGAATTGCCCGAATTAAATGTCAATCACATTCAAAAATTTCTACCATGATTTAGAATACTATAAGTTCAAAACATTTTGGTAATTACTAAAAGTTATTTTTACTTATGTATAAAGAATGTCTGAGATTTATTGTGGATATTATTTAACAGATAAAGTGCGGCGTTGAGTTCCGTTACTTACCGATAGTATATTTTAAATTTAGGCTGAAAGTGAAAATTTAAAAAAATATTTATTCTGATGGAGACTATGCGGCGTTGGAGTTCCGTCAATGAACACGTAATATCTACACTTTTAGCGAAAATGGATAGCAAAATGGAACACACCAAATTCTTTCTCACTCTTACCAGCAGAGGTAATAAAGCTTTAAAGCCATTTGTTGATTTTATGGCTGACAATTTTGTTGCATTTCAAAATGGATATTATCGCACATCTGGCAGATCGCAGTGAAACAGTATTAGACCTCCAATGCAACAAAGAGGTTTTAATTTATTCAGATCGCAACTTCTCTATGATATTTGATATATTTAAGCGGCTTCTAAATATATTCTCTGGCCTCCCGAATTGATTCTCGACCAGCAAGAAAAAGAACTGATGCAAGCCTCTGAATAAATTGAGTTTTGCACTTCTGCACTCACCATAGCTTTTGAGAAAAAGTGAACGTGTGAAAAATAATAATAAATATAATAATATATTACCTTATTGCCCAAAAGAACTGTATGTATCAAAACCAGAATACAAGAGCAGAGATTTATTAAATGTATTTTGCTTCATTTTGGTTAAGTCTTTTGATTCTCTAAAATCAAAAAATAAGCTATTTTTACCTTTAAGGCCTATATTTATATAATTATTGTCTTTCCAGGCCTCCAAAGCACACCACGGCGCGGCGCTACTGGCGGGCGTGGGCGCGGTCCCGTCCCCATGCTCCCGGAAGGGCATTCTTCACACCGCCCTTGCCGCCTGAGTATCGAAACCCCTTTCGCTGGATAAGCCGACACTCAGAGTGTGGCAGGTTCGATGCCGGGTTGAGGGAAATTCTGTTAATTGTTTTGGTGTCTTCTAAAGTTTTGTATTAGTTATTATTTTTTATAATTTATCATATGTTTAACGCATTTTTTAAAGCATTTAAGGTATTTTAAGGTCTCATTCTAGGTTATTTCTAATTTTTAACTATTAGATTATTCAGCAAAAAATCGTTCCAGTCCCAAAATTTTTTTATGGCTTACTATTTACTTAAAAAAGCTAAATCTATAGATGTGTCTACGCTATTTTCGTGTAAGCTGAAAATTACACATATTTTTTATTTAAATTGATACTCAAAACATATTGAGGGTACTCAATGCCGCGCTTAGTCCTAGAGTGAAGTTACAAAACCATTTAAATATCTTCCCAGAGCGGAATTGAAACCCCACGACCAACCGGTGTTTACATTACGATATCGAATTCGATTCGATATCGGAATTAATATAAAGAACAGCTCCACTTTACGTGGAATATTGAATGATGATCAAAGAGCTTTCTATTATGAACAATTTTGTGATAACGTATTGGCGTTTCCGATATTATGTTAATATATGATGCATTGTTATATTTATATAAGCTTATACATATTGGCTAAACTATTTAAATTCTTCTGATTTTTTTTTTAATTTCAACTATTCGTCAATGTGGTGCAGTGGTAAAAACACAAAGCGGCGTTAAGTTTCATCGATTCAATGTCTAGATTTTGGATGGAATGAACGGAATGTCTTAAGTCTATGTTCTTCTGATTTATTTTTTTAGCTGGGCTACACGCTTTATCTCGCGTAGCAAAACATATAGAGAACCATGTCAAAACACTTGTTCTTCTGTTATAGTTATTTTTCGAGATATTACATGTTGTAGCAATACGCAACTGAATCAGCACACT
>JAKGSA010001262.1:0-57173 GCA_033558755.1 Philaethria dido | reverse complement strand
AAGTTACGTATTGCTATTAGTACAAAATTACTAATAACGAGAATTGAACCAAATACCTCTCAAGGTCTAACTGACTGACATCACCAGACTGTGAACAGTTTTCTAAACAACAAATCACATGATTAACCCTTTTCGTTGGCTAAGCTTCTTGGCAATAGTCAAGAGGCAGATGCCAATAAGGCAGATATGCCATTCACCTCGCCAACAGTGATTTAAAATAGAATTTTTATTCAATAAATCCTTATAATAAGATGTTTGAATCTTCAAGATTTCAGTTTCCTTCCCAGAAGTGTAGAGTTTATTTGCAGAGTACAATGTTAGGCAAAATTATAAGTTATTTGTTTGTAAATATGATCTTTTTTTTATTTTTGAGTTGGATTGTTCTTACATAAGTATTATTATTATTAGGTAGTTCTGGTATCACAAGCGTACACAAGATGGCACAAGCGTGCGACTGCTAAACACTTGACGGAGTTGTGAGTTCGATTCTCGAAATGTAAAGTGCAAGTATTTTCATTTCTTGGGCAAGCGCGGCGTTGAGTTCCACTCACGCAATGCCTCAATTCGGCGGAAAGTGGGGAACAGGAAATTGTTGAAAGAGAGAAAATTGTCTTTAACACTAGGTTCTCTGGTTCCCTATTATGTGCCTACCCTGGTAATACAGGGATACAGCGTGAAGTTAAAATTTTTTTTTTTTGAAAATTAGTATTTCCTTGAAAATAACTATCACCGACTAACCTATACTTTTAAAAAATGTAGACTTCAATTCATTTATTTATAATACCCTAGTTTCACCTTACACTTATATGTTCTAATGTATAAAAATATAATTCTTCAGGCACGAACACGGATGGGAATAGCTATCTCAATCGGCGGCCGATACCACCACCGTCTCTCCGGACCTGGACACGAACGGATACCGATTCGACCGGGACAGGTAAATATTGTTATATCTTATTATTTACAGGTATGCCATTGTTATCGTGGTTAGCGCGGCGTTGAGTTCCGCCACTCCCAGCACGCAATGCACACAAACTCAATTCAGCGGAAAGTGGGGGGAGCAGGTGTATGCCAGAGAGAACGGAGTGTCTTAACACTAGATTCACAGGTTCCCTCTTGCCTACCGCATGCTATATGCGGGATACAGCGTGAAGTTAAAAAATCTTTATTGTTATATAGTACTATTCTACACTAGATATTTACTTTTATTTTCATATGGTAAAACGAATTAGGGGCGACAATTATGTATTATTTATAATACCTGTCGTGGCGCGAAGAGCACAAGCGTGCGACTGTAAAGCGCGATAGGTTGTGGGTTCGATTCCCACTCAGGAAATGTAAAATTTAGTATTTTCATTTCTTGGGTTTAGTAACAAGGCAAGCGCGGCGTAGATTCCGCCACTCAAAACGCAATACACTCAATTCGACGGAAGAAGTGGGGAACGGAATTGTTGAAAGAATGGAAATAGAATGGAGTGTCTTAACACTAGGTTCTCTAGTTCCCCCTGCATACCCCCTGCACTATATGCGGGATACAGCGTGAAGTTTGTTCTTTTATATTGTCTCTCTTTTTTAAAGTATTTGAGAGGTGGAAAGAACCCTCAACTTTATTTATTTTTGACTGATATATTTATTTTTATATGATATATTTTCTTAGAAACCTCACTAAAATTGGGATAAGCCAAATAACTTTTACAGATATCTTTCCTTTATTTATCTTAAGAATAGGACCCAAATAGACGCGAAACAAATACAGCTGCTATATCAATAAGCGTATGTTAACTCATTCATGATCACACTAAACAAATTTCAATTTCAGGAAACATCATCCCAAGTGCCCGCGCCACCGCCTTACCACCGGCAGGAATTGAACCCCAAAGAAAAAAGCACTTAACACACCAAGCCATAAGGTATATATTAACTTTGAACCAATTAATTGGTTACAGTACTAAATTAAGTTACTGTTGCTTTGATTTTTATTTAAAATTGATTTAGTATGTCTAAAATGGGTTTGACGTAATAAGGCAAAGCGCGGCGTTCAGTTCGCCACTCAGCACGCAATGCCTCAATCCAGTGGAAAGTGGGAAGCAGGATTGTTGAAAAGAACGGAGAGTTTTAACACTAGGTTCTCAGGTTCTCTCTGCCTACCCTGATAAAAAAAGGTTATATAGTAGTTTTTTTTTAATTATATTAATATTTCTTTTCTATTTCAGCCTGATGAATTAGACGACAAGCATGGTACGGATCAAGAAGCGAACTTCACAGACTTTGTGCCAAATTCCCTAAACATACCAACTATATCAAGAAATTCTATCCGGATCCAACAGGAGGAAAGATGCCATTCTGATGTTCTCCTCAGGACGGTCACTGCCAAACCACAACATAACCAAGAAAGACATCTAGAGTGACGCATGTAACAAAAGATGCTGTAACAATGGTGATTCTAGGATTCTTCTACAGAGGTGTAGTAGCTGTGTTGGACCCGGAAATGAATAATTTAGATAGACCGCATTATAGAACAAAGCGAAACGAATACTCGAAGAAATTTACAATACGCAACAAATAAACAAACAGGCAGAAATGATTCTAGAAAAAGACGATTCATACACTCCAGCTACAACAGCTGGATTCGAACTGGTGACCCCGAAATGTCGACTGAGAGATATCATAACTTGGCGAATGTTAATTTAGATAAGAAAGTGTCTCATGATAACAAAAATAGCAGGCCAATACAAGGTCCAGATGAGACGTAGCCGGTTTTATTGGAAATACCACAATTGTTTAATGGTGACTATGTTCACGGCTCTCGCTGTATATTCAATAGTTAGAATCATCCCGTTACGATAAATTCACGCATTTATTCTCTCAATGCAACTTCATGATACTACATCTAATTCTAGTACTTATTTGTATCATGAGAATATTCTACATTTGCTACGATCCCTACAACATTAATCACTCACTTCCTGTTTTCATAAATGCCATGCTCTTTTGCATGTCCCAGAAATTTGTTTGAGTATAGCTTTCGCTCCATTTTGTTCTTGTTAACCAGTATTATGAAGATTAAAGCAAACTGCTGCGGTTTTCTATTTCGTTCTAGAACAATCGTTATAGGTGGTATAGTGCACTTACTGTCCTGTGTAATGTTACACTGTATTGAGAATTTAATTAAGAAACAAAATGGATTTGAAGCTGGTATTGCCTAAGTTTGACATGTCAAATTATTTTTCATCATCGTCTGTTTAACCTTAAGTTCCTTTATTTGTATGTATATAAAATTCTACAGAAAACAGTCCCTAATGACGAAAGTAACTCTCATACATAAATGGTTTCCAAAACCTTAATCAAGTGATTCGTATAAGCCCAGCCACCCTTTACTGTTCATTGCTTAATGGCAGTTCTTCAAATATATAATTGCTAATCTGTAGTGAATCATATTCCCAAATTTGGTTGGCTGAAGTTCCGGGTATCATTTTTTGCTTATTAGTGATTGAAGTCACCGTCAGGGGCTCTTATAGCTTGTATAGTGAGCTGGAGAACCCACTCCCGCGCTACGACCATCAGCACGAAAAGATCGATGGCCAAAGATTCCTGGCTTAGGCCATTTCCCCTTGCACAGCCGGTTCTAGCAACGAGCAATTTGAATCAGATTACCCAGCTAATTGTAATGCGAACAATAAATTTACATACATATACTATGAAAAACAGGGAAGCCCATTTACGAAACAGCGGGTCACCATCCCGCCATACCTGACCAATGTTGCGGACCGTTAGACCATCAAAGATTCCAATTGAGTACTACCTCTTTAGCTGAAATTGCGATACCAATTCAGGACAGAAAATTATTCTGGGCATAGTTCAATCGCGAACGCTGGACATAGTAGCTCAACTGAATCAAGCAATGCTACCTCTAGCCAGGGGGTCACTAACCATTTGATAAAAACATCATCAAAATATAGGCTATAACGGTATCGAGTCGGGCGTCAGACGCCATTTACTCGAACTGCGATCCAACGATGCAATCCTCGCAAGGCGATGACTCGCAGATCACGTATCACACGTCATCCAATACGGCAGCAACAATGATTTCTATTCGAGATATAAAGAATCAGAATTCCAATCGTAGCTCACACAACTTCAAACACACATGTCCTGTATGAAAGGGTTGGTCTCTGAACAAATAGCAATCCACGGAAAAAAAGCAAAGAGCTAAAAACAAGAATGTCCCAAATTGCATGACAATGGGCTAGAGGATCAGTCCATGAGTCATCATTACCATCAGCCCCATATGGACGAGTACGGCAACTATAACGCTGAGAATGCCTCTACCACGTGTCGGGTATACAGACTCTGAACCCAAATAGAAGTTACGGATCAACAAATTATATTCTCAACGACGTAATCTCTCGCCATCCACTTGATGGTCAACTCCAGCGGAGTCAGAAACGTGGGCAAAACTCTCAACGGGTTTCTCCTAGATAGACCGAAATCCACCGATTTTGTATGATTTTCGAGGGAACTAATAACTATTAGCCGATGACACCACAACCAGTTTCCTAGGAATGGTTACACACGTATTCGCAACCACAAGATGAGATCCACCTTGTGAAACCGGCGCCAGCATGCTGGTCGCTCAGACGGGTTTCGTCAGGTTTCGACCGCTAGAGACGGTCCGCAACCTGATCATCAATCTGTCGATACCGGCAGATATCCACCTTCTTAAACTCCTTTGAAACAGCGACATTGGTGTTCTGTATATTGTATGTATAGATAGGTATTAAAGGTCACCTGTAACAGCATTTCGGGCCTAAATAATGTTTTATAATAATATTCAAAAGAGATTCTGCCATTTTTTAACGTATTTAAATGTCGACCGCCGTGTTACTAGGAAGTGCATTGAGTGTTCCCCTTGATTTCCTTTAATTATAACTTAATATAAGTAACGCTTTTTAATGTTTGTCGTCTGCAGTAAAGTAACACTTCACTGTATCCTACTTCTTATTTTGACCATGACACATCTAAGTGGGGAAAGAGTGTCAGTCATTGGTGAATCAAAACTATTTGAGCGGCGAGGAGGCGCATATTCTATTATTGGTTTCGCCAATACCGTCTCGCTAGCGCAAGTGGGGTCAGTCAGACTGACTGACTTGAAAATGTAAGTTTCAAGCGTATACAAGAATATCTTCAATGAAATGAAGGGAGTTATAGGATATTAAACGTTTTACACACTGTTTTTGAATTACATTGAATTTATATCAATAGATTTTAGAATTTCACATGTTTAGAACTTATATTTATTTATATTTTTTTAATTTCTGTTATTAATTTTGCTTACATATATTGTTACCTTATCTCAACTGTAGTAAGCAATATTGACTAAAAATCTTATTTAAAAACACATTCCGCCATTAAATCCATACATTTTTGTAAAATCAATATTTTCTTTTCTAATTTATTAACAATTTTTGAGTGAATTTGCAGATTTTATACACCAGGGCTTCTTAAACTAAAGGTCGTAGCAAAATTCTGGGGTCGAGAGATTTTAATGTCAAATATTTATATATACCATTTTGGCCAATTACCAATTTGTACGGGTCGTCAAGAAACTCGCAAATCATAAATGGGGTCGTGATTGACAAAAAGTTTAAGAAGCCCTGTTTTATACACATTTATTATAACTAGTCACAATCATCAATCAAACAGCCAATGGTTACGCGAATTCACATTTTAGCGGGAAATTAGAACACAGATAAAATATGACAGATAAGTATATAGGGATAGAATACAAACTTTTTATAAGTAAATGACAGATGACAGCTTGAAAACTGAGGCTAGATGGAAAATATTTTAGCCGTTTTTTTTTTTATTTTCAAATTCTCATTTATATTATCTGTGGAAATAAAATAGAATCAAGTGTATATTGGCACCAATAGATAGGAAATAAATAATTGTGTAACATAGAAAAATATTTATGGTTTTTTTTAATTCGTTGTGGCATCTATCGATCCTATGTAAATATTTAAGCCACGTTCTTCTTTTTTAAATTGTAAATATGGGTTACTGATGTAAATTCAAGTTAAAGCAAGCTCTTTGCTGTAAATTATATTTTTTTTTATGTAATCAAATCTGTACCTTACTTTATCATTTAACAACTGACATTTAATATGTATAAATAAATAAAGATATTGAAATATGTCTGCTTCATTTGCATTATCTCGCATGTTAAGAACATTGAGGAAAAAGGAATAATAATTATTGAATAAAAATAATTATTTGTAATGAAATTTTACAATAGGATCCCAGAAAACGTCTGAGAATCCTTTCCATTTTAAAATTTAAAAAAATTGTAAAAAGACGTTGTGTCTTAAATGTTATTACTAATTAGTGATTTTTATAAATGATAAAACATCTCTTTGGGAATCTTGAATTGCTCGCTCCAGTCTGTTTCAAAGGGGTATCTTCATCGCCATTAATAAAGAATTGTAAACCATTGTCAGAATATAAAAAAATGTCCCGCTGAGTTTCTTTGCGCCGGTGTTCTTCAGGTCTGAGGCAAGGTAAATTGGAAACGGTGGTAAATTATTTTTTGACGTTCAAAAAATGAAGCTTGTAACTTCTTATTTTTGAATAATTATTTTGACTTTTGACTTTGACTTTGAATGTAAATTAAATTGAAATATTATAACTCAAGAACTACTCGTCAGATCTTAAGATATAATAGATATAAAAATATTCATCTAAATTGGTTCACATAATAAAACTTTATGCGGTAACGCTCATAAAAATACAATTGAGCAAAGTGTCTTTTTTTTTTAAGTCGTTAAAATAATTTGTAAATACCAATAAGGTCATCGTAGTGCGGTGGGACAGGGTCTGACTGGAGGGGGAGGGTTGTAAAGTTCGATTCCCACTCTCGAGAATAATTGTATTAAAAAATTATTTGCATTTTATCGGCTGGGTAATACAAAGTGAGGGCATTGAGAGTTCCGCTCGCTGGACACGGAATATCTCTGCTTTCGAAGGCAAAGGGGAGTAGCGCATGAAGCTGATAAAACATATGCTTTACGTAGGTATTTAATAAATTTAGGTGTATACAGCTTCATTGAGTTTCCCACGAACTCTACAAACCATCTTCTTTATATCATGTTTAGTGACCAAGCATTCCATATTCTTAGAGACATAAAACCATATTTACCAGGTCCTCTTTTAGTTTCACCGGTTTTCCGAGGTACATTTTTATGACAAAGCAAACTTTGTGCGAAGATCGAGCGAGCGTAAATCGGTGGCCAGAAGTCAAAACTTCGGCCACCGATTTGCATCGCTTCGATCTTAGCTTTCTCCTTCAAGTATCTTTTTTCGCCTCGGCCCTCCAATTCTATCTATCTTTATTTTAAGATCTTCATTTTGAGCAGTGAGAAAAGCAATGGAACCTCAATACTTGTGTGTGTTAGATTGCTGATTTCTTTTCAAGGTGGTGGTCATACTTTGAATCTCTCTTCGTGTGAGAGAAAAGACACTAAACATTTTTCTTATCTCCTCCCTAAACTGTTCAAGTTGTTTTATAATTGATTCATCTATTTGATCAATGCTTCTTAGCCCTTTGAAATACATAACTTGGAGTGAGTATTCTCCATTCCCTGGTTTAGGTCCATTTCTGAGAGAGGCTTGTTCATGTGCATGACTCCATATGTACCAGGTTAACAGTAGCGTAAGATATGTCACGTGTCAATGAGTTAGGTACTCACAGGGAAGTAGCAAAGCGCCCGCCTCACAAGGTGAGGCTACTGCAGAAGTGAAAGGGCAGATGATACACAAGGACGCAAAGGCGAGTCGGCTACCATGAGCAAAGTATCAGGCACTGCGCTTTTCGATCACTCCTTAAACTTATGCACCCTAATGTATCAACTTATTTATTTTGCCGAAAACTAATATTTGATTTTATTAGAAAATAAATTATTAACAGAAACACAACACACTTTTGACAATTAGTTCTCTTCTTTTTTTCAATAGGTATTTATAATAAATTTTCGTTCTTTTCACTAAATCTATTAGTAATATTCCAATAAGTAATATTAGTAAAGCTTATTTATTACTCAGTCAAGAAATTCTTGGAAGGATTTTGGACCCACATCTAAAACTTTTTGTTATATTTATTTCTTTGCTTTGTTATATTTATTTCTTTGCTTTTTTTTCCCTTATTTGCTTGTTTTTTTTTTTTTTTGCACCTCAATGTATCCTATATATTAAGTGTCTACGTCTAAGGTTACCTGTAAGAGATCACTTACAGTGATAAGGTCGCCTTTGCATGCTGCAAATTTGTGTTTTGTATGTTCCTTTATACTTGTTTTCTTTTTTTTTTGTGTGTGCAATAAAGAATTTATCTATCTATCTTTTTTCTTATATTAGAATAAAAATACAAAAAAACTATGTAAGGGTCGCCTAAAGTTCTTGGAGTGTTTTATTTTCTTATGAAAAAAAACAAATGGAATTAAAATCATTTGAACTTAATGCAGATGGTAGCTATCATTGTAAAATATTTTTCTAGTCGTTTATTATTAATACTCTATAGATCTTATTTTTTTTACGGATAACGGATGGCAAACGAGCAGAATGACCACCTGATGGTAAGTGGTTACCTTCGCCCATGAACCACCAGAGATGTTATAGATGCGTTGCCAACCTACAGAATACAGATGGAAGGGGAAGAAAATGTAATGGTCCGCTATCGGAACCATCACATTTTGAGGAAAAGGGGAAAACCTGGCTTACATGCCATCGAACCGGAGCACATCATTAGATATTTGGCGGTTCGTCTTTCACATGATAGTGGTCGCGAGCCAGTCGGAGGACGAACCTCCTACCACCAAACTACTGGGATACCCGCCTCTTACGGGACGCTACCCAGCGGCAGAGGGGAATTGTATTCTAACCCCGTCCCCTCACAGGGGACATATATAGTCTATTTTTTTGGTAAAATAATACTTGCTATTTTTTGTTGTTTTGACTTATTTTTGTTATTATCAAATCGATAACTCCAAAATGCATACTTTTCACGGCAGGCGTTTTAAAAAAACAACTTCACGCTTTATCCCGCATAGCAGTACAATCAGAATGAACCTAGTGTCAAGACACTCCGATCACCGCTTTCTGCCCCAGCTCGAGACATTGCATGTTAAGTGACTAAACTTAAAGCCTGCCACAGTGGAAAAACGAAAATGATTTAAATATCGGAATCGAACCCACAACCAAGTCTCACTCAGACTTTTCAAGTTTAATTTGTAAATTCTGTTTCTATTACCTAAATATATTTTTTATAAAATTTAAAGGTATTTAAAAAAAAACAAACTTCAATAATAACAATTTATATACATCAGTCACATTTATACCCAAAATTATACAAATCTTAATTATAATTATACAAAATACAATAAGTCTAATATAACAATAAACAGTCAACATTATTTAACAAATTGAGTAAAATTTGTATGAAATTACACTTTAAAAGAATAGAAAATATCTACCAAAGATAGATAAAGTCCTTTAAAAAGCAAATTAAAAAAAAAAACAAATATTGTTTTCATACTATTATTAATTTAAAAAATGAAGAAATTATAAAGTGTGTGTTTGTGTGTGTAAGTAATTAAAACACTTGATTGACACTTGAAGTGTTTGCACACACACTCAAACGTCATTCATTTAAATTAATACAGAGGTTTAAACACTACTCATATGAATATTAAGCAATTGTTAAAATTTTTTTATATATATACAATTTAATAAATAAGGACGAATATGGCACTCGAGATAATCCTGAGTGGTTTTTTGTAGTGTCTTTAGTTATAAAATAATATTTGTAAATTTATAAAATAATAATAAATAAAAAAAAAGTGTGTTTTCACACACATACGCACAGAAGTGAATCTTTAGAAAAGTGGCGGAGGGTAAAAAATTTAAAAAGTTAAGCCGGTATATTTAGGGAAGCCGGTAAACTTATGCCGGTACATAAAGGTAAGCCGGTATATATAGCTGGCGACTTTTTTTGGCACTCATATTTTCGTTGAGCCCATTTTTTTGCAATCTCACTCCCAAAAAAAACTTTGGTATCCCTAATCTACTAGTAACTCCACCAGTAATTTATAATAATTTGCAAAAGACAAGCCGATGGGAATCGTGTTATATGGACGCTTCAATATAATTTTAAGGTTACTCATATTTATAATTTAATACCAAACTTATATGATTACATACTGTGGAATATCTCATTCTTTCGCTTCAATCCTATATATGTATATGTTTCTTCACCGTGACGCATTTTTGTTACACTGACTTTCAAATAACAATTCTAAAGATTCAATGTCAAAAGTAAGAAATATTATTTCTATTAAAAATTTAATAGAAACCTAAAGACATGTTATTTATATATGTAATAAGAATTACACTGTCTATCAGTTCATTGCATTCCGTACAATCGTTCCAACATATATACAAAAAAACTATAAGTAACATATATAAGTTAAAATTTAATAAATAAAAATACACCGAAAATACAATAACATAGAAAAATACCAAATACTTACTCTTTCATAATTAATAAATTAATTAATAATATCATGATTACTTTAAAAAAAGTTTTTATAATAACAACCTTAAATGTCTCTATTGAAATCCAGTTAAAATATTTTCATTTAAAATTAAAAAAAAAATGGCGAAAATCAAAGACATTATCTTCAATCACTACTCAATTCAACATACTCACTTTTTTTATTTTTCCTTTCAGAAAACTGTTCTCCCAACATTTTCATCACCTCCGCGTGACTACGACCATGTTTCAAACTGCCATAATTTTCTTTGACATATAATGCGAAATCATTCAAACCTCCTTTCTTAGCTTTAGTTGACACTACGACGCCATCTTTGTTTTTCTTGTTGATTATTATGTCAAAAGTACCGCGACAATAGCCGCAACATTTTTTTGTAGTATCTATTGATTTTGAGTGACGTTTTACACTAGAAAAAAAAATTAAAATAAATTAAAAAAAAAACAAAAATTCGTAGCTTCATAGCAGGGTAGGTCAAGAAACCTAGTATAATGAAGAAGATGCCAGGCAGAGACCATAGAAGGTGGCGTAGCTTAACGCCGCCCTTTGCCTTACTAGAGCGATGTAATAAAAACAATTTAAATAATAAGTATTACCTCAAGTTGGAATCGAACCTATATTTAAAGTTACATAGCTTTGTTCATTCTTAACCTTCTTTTGATTACTACAGACGTATTCCGTAATTATTAGCTTTTTATTGAATCTTAATACATATTTCGTTATTTTTCTTACTTAACCTGTCGCGACGCAGAGGCACAAGCGTGCGACTGTAGACGCCACAGGTTGTGGGTTCGATTCCCACTCCAGGAAATGGAATTTTTCATTTCCTGTTTTTGTAACAAGGCAAAGCGCGGCGTTGAATTCCGCCACTCAGCCTCAATTCGGCGGAAAGTGGGAAACGGTGTGTCTTAACACTAGGTTCCCTCTGCCTACCCTGCTATATGCGGGATACAGCGTGAAGCTATGTATGTATGTATAAATAAACCTTACAATCCTAACCAATATACAAAACAACAAACAACATTACCTGTAACCACATTTAGTACACTTATACGTATATTTATAATGTATCTCCATATCATGACATCTTGATATTTCACCTAATTCTGGAAACATTTTCAAGGCTTTTTTGGCCCTGGAAAAAAAAAATAAAGAAATATAAAAAAAATTAGAACATACAAAAAAATGTTGACTACCACAATCAGCATTAAAACAAAAGTTAGTGACCATTGTGGCACAGTGGAATAGCATCGGTAGGTTGTAGGTTCATTTCCGAGTCGGTGAAATAATTATATTTATTATTTTATTTTTTTCGCTTTGGTAAGACAAAGTGCTTTATTTGTGCTTAATTCCGCTACTTGACAAGCAATGTTTTCTTCGTACTTTTTTTCTTTTTTTTAGCTTCACGCTGTATCCCGCATATAGCAGAGGGAACCTGAGAACCTAGTGTTAAGACACTCCATTCCCCACTTCTTCCTTCTATATCTGAATTCGAGCGGAAATTCTTGACAATCTCTATCTACCCTACGATTCGAAATAAAAAAATGGATCCAATATAAAACTTGAAGTATTTAAGTTAAATAAACAAAATAATTAAATTTTAACATTACCAATTCTACATTATTTATCATATTTTATGTACACATAAAAAAAGGATATGATGGCTAGACCATCATGCCATTTACCGTGACGGCAACAGATATTCAACATAGGAAAAATACATATATTCACCAAATTTTAGATATTTTAAAGTGTCAATTACAACTTGACAAGAACGCATGGCTTAACCGTCAGAGCGCTTGGACAGTTTCCAAGAGGCGCGGGTTCGACTCCCGCTGCGTATAATATGATTTTTTTTATAAGTTTTAAAAATATATTCACCATTTCTTCCATAAAGGCCCATGACCAGCTCTCAGATCCCCATCAATAAGCCATGTGGCCGCATGACACAGTTCGTGTATGAGTGTATCTCTTAATCTCTGTACTGTGTCTAGTACTTTCGTTGATAACTTTATACTGGACGACCTTATTCTGTTACCGTTTGACGTTTTTATTAGTCTGTTTGTTGTTGTTCTAAAAAAAAAAACATTTAAGAAAAATAAAAAAAAAAATTGCAAAGAAGCTACAACAAAAATAAATTATAATAATTTAGACGCATGTCTTAGCGGTTAGAGTGCTTAAATGGTTTCCAAGAGGCGCGGGTTCAAATCCCGCTGCGTTCAAAAAAAAAATGTTTTCTAAAAATGTATTTAAATTATTATTTTATTAACACATAGTTTCTTTTACAATTTTTTTTATTACTTTTCTAACACTCACCCAAGGCAAAGCACGGCGTTGAGATCCACCACTCAACACGCAATACCTTAATTTGGCGGAAAGTGGGGAACGGAATTGTTGTAAGAGAACAGAGTGTCTTAACACTAGGTTCTCAGGTTCCCTCTGCCTACCGTGCTATATGCGGGATACAGCGTGAAGTTATAAAAAAAAAGGCACTCACCCAGCAGTACTCCTTAATTTAGTATCCCATGTAATAGGTAAATCAGCATCCATTGCATCATCAAATACAACTTTATTAAATTCCTTATACAGCCGCCTCGCTAACTGTTCTTTTAATTGATTAAAATTATCATGATACTGAATTGCTTCTGGATGACAACGCCATGATGGTATGTTTTCTGAGAAAAAACAACAGAAATATGGAAATACATATATCTTGTAAGATTTATTTTTCTTTTATTTAAGAGTAAAATTTAGTGATAAATCATTCTATACAAGTATTAATATATAAATATTATAAAATTGTTCATTATTTTGCGTTTAATAAATTATTAAATAAAGCTTTATTTATTTGTACAATTGAAAAAGAAATAATAATTAAAAAAATGTTCTGTGTCTTAGTTCTATTTTTTGTGTTTCATTTAGATTGTTTTTGTATCTCCCCTTTGGCAAGAAGAAAAACGACGTTAAATTTCGCTACTTCTTGATTCCAGCTGGAAAATGAACGTAGTGTCCTGACACTAGTAGTATTCTCGTACATTAGGACGTAGTGTTCTCTCTAAATACGAAATATAAAAAAAAAACATTTTACAAAATATTAAAAATTACAAAAATTCTTACCAGTCAAAGAAGCAACAAAACCAAGTCTATTAACACAAACATCATTTTTGGGTGTCACACATACATTTTGCACTTTACTCGTCAAAATCTCAACATCACTACTCAACTCCTTCACCAAATCAGTCACTGACTTTCCTTTTTTAGTAGAACTTTTCACTTTGGGTCTCTGCTTCGGCAAATCTGGGGTACAAGGTATTTTCTCAGTAAACAACCTCTTCTTAGACTTCTCATCAAATTGATTATGCTTTAGCAATTTCCTTTCAGAATTAGTCAAATATAATTCTTTATTCTTTTTCAAATCCAATCTAATATTTTCCTTATCGCTTTCCTCGTCATTAAATTCTAATTTTTTTGCAACACCACCCATATTTTCATGTTTTTGCTTGATTGTTTTGAAAAGGCTAGGTATAGATTTCCATGTTTCCCCATAGAGGTCGGTTAACAGTTTTTGATGGGAACTTTGTATTTTTTTCAAAGAACACTGTTCGAGTGAATCATTTATTTTGTCTTTGGGTGTTGTTGGTATTATGAAGTTTTTTGGTGTAGCACATATTATGTTCTGGGCGGGTGACCAACCGTCGATACTGGGTCTTGTTTGCTTGTTTGGGGGTGATGTTAGTTCATTTGTTGTAAAAGATACCTGTAAATGTAGAATTAATGTAATTAGTTACTTTTGTACATATATTTCAATAATATAAATATATTTTGTTATGACAAATATTTTTTTTAATAAAAAAAATTTAGAATATCTCAAATTAGACTTAAAATTTTCCTTAATGAAAAGAAATACAAAAATCTCTTTCATCCATTCATATTTTTATGATTTGAAGTAATGCAAATAAAAATAGTCTCAGAATATTAGGCTTAGGATGTCTTAAAATAAATGACATAAATCTTTTTTTTTGACCCTTTACACTCAAGGCTTTAAGTGAGGGTTCCCCTACTAAGACAATGCAAATAATTTAAAATACTTTGACTAAAACGAAAGCAAAAGCTACTAGACATATTTTTTCTAAATATTAAATAATTTCTGTTTTTTTTTTAGCTTCACATTGTATCTCGCATATAACAGGGTAGGCAGAGGGAACCTGAGAACCTAGTGTTAACGAGTTTAGCGGAAAGTGGGGAACGGAGCGTCTTAAGACACTCCGTTCCCCATTGAGGCATTGCATGCTGAGCAAATTGAGGCATTGCATGCTGAGGGGCAGATCTCAATGCCGCGCTTTGCCTTGTTACCAAACCCAGGAAATGAAAATACTAAACTTTTACATTTCCTGGAGTGGGAATCGAATTTGTGTTTTTGTGGTATTATTTTTACAATAAGAAAATTTAATTAAGAAAAAAAATTAAATGCAAACGCATAAAATATTCCAAAATACTGATTGGACAGTCATCACTTCACCCTTTACATAAAGCGTAAAATTTTAAAACATAAATTGATTATTAAAATAATAATATTACATTTCCAAATTTACTAGGCTCTTTGTTCTCTCTTTCTGATTTATCTTCGTATGTATCATCATAAGAATCGTTAATTATTATTGTTGACTGCTTTGGCTTTGTCTTGTCCTGTAATAATAAATAAGTGCATATTAGAAAGTTCTTATAATATATTAAAAATATATACATTTAAGTAAATATATATATTTTTAATAACTTATAAACTTGAGATTAAATGAATGTTTAAATGTTTTAGTCATATTTTTTTTAAAATATACATATTTTTATGTGTTGCTAATCCATCCATCCTTTATTTGATCTTGGGATTGATAGCAGAATAAATAATGTAATATTTCCAAAGTTCTTTGATTTAAAAGAATAAAAGAAAATGTATATGTTTGTATTTATGCATTATTTTAAACCAACTTCTGTTCACCACTTATGTCACGCAGATGTATAAGAATATAGTTTTGTTTCAGTAGTTTTTTCATCAAAGAAAAACAAAAAAAGTATTTTCTTCTGGCCTTAAAGTGACTTTTTGATATTTAAGGTTTATTTTTTGATATTTTTTTTGATATTATTTAAATCTTTTTTTATTTGTCTTTACTTATTTTTTTATATTTTATTGATTTTGCCCTTATATTTTTAATAACTCAACTATGATAAAGAAGGTACACCCGTTCTTGAGTTATAAATACTGTAACTAAACTATTAATTAATCCTTAGGAGGTAAGTACTTAGCCAGATTTGCTAGTAAGTATGTATTATTATATATACTAATAATCAATAATTATACTTACATTATTCGAATATTGAGCCATTAATCTGTCAAAGGAGTCGTCAATCACCATGATATCTTGGTTACTGTTACATTTATTTGTATCTTGTCCAATGTTCCTACTTTTTTCATCATTTTTCTTATTCTTCTTCAAAGAAAGCTTCAAGAAACCTAGAATACAAGTTAATTTTAAAAATCAATATATTTACATCAAATAATGTACCTATATTACAAATACTTACGGTTTTCTTGATTATTGTGTGCACTTTTTACCTCCATTTTATTAGCTTATGAATTTTATAAGTCGTCCAGTAAATATTTCATTATCGTATAATATATATTTAAAAAATGTGCGGCCGTTACACGGTTAGTTTGACAATATGAAATTGATTTGACAATTCACAATTGACATGTGGATTGTCAAATGTAATGTCAAAGTAAATTTATACAGATTATATAGAAATTATTATTTTATGCAAATTATTAATAGATATTTTTAAAAATATCTTTATCTGTATAAATAATAATCTTTTATTGATTTGAATATGTTGATGTTATATATTATGAATTTTATAGTTGCTTTGGTTATTTTTCAAACGAGCCTCATGGATATATGTACAACTATTGTTATTTTCATGCTTACCTATTTTCTTTCATAAATTTAACAATAGGAATCATAGTATTTTTGGTGGTAGGAGGTTCGTCCTCCGTCTGGCTCGCGACCACTATCATGTCAAAGACGAACCGCCAAATATCTTATGATGTGTTCCGGTTCGATGGCATGTAAGCCAGGTTTTCCCCTATCCCACCCATCCTTTCCCCAAAATGTAGTGGTTCCGATAGCGGACTACTGCATTGTCCTCCCCTTCCATCTGTATCCTCTAGGTTGGCAACGCATCTACAACGCCTCTGGTGTTGTAGATGTTCATGGGCGAAGGTAACCACTTACCATCAGGTGGTCCTTCTGCTCGTTTGCCATCAGTTATCCATAAAAAAAAAAAAAAGTATTCTTGTCTACTTTATTTTTTCTTATCTTTGCACTAATCATTCTACCTAATTACGAATATTACGTATGATTATTAAATACATAAACAAAACATTATTATAAAATTGACTTCGTAATAATTTTCAAGATTTAACAAGGTGATGAGAAGTTCATTACATTGTGAAAATGGTGGCACCACTAATTTAAATTTTAACTTGCATATTTTGTTAATCACAACCGCAAACCTTCGCAGATAAAAGCATGCCTTTCATTTTTTTGGTTTACGCAAGCAAAATGGAAATTCAGGTCAAGAATCGTTGTAAAACTTGTGTATAATATGATTATAATTACATGCTTAATGGTATTCTATTTGTCTATTGTGTGAAATATTATGTGACCAATTGATTTGTTTATTGAAAAGATTTCTAAGATATTTCTTGGTAAAACTATGAAATACAAGAATACAATTAGGTAGTAATAATTTCATTCAATATTTTCTCCAATATAGAATTTTTGATATTTATTTTTTAAGCCAATTGGTCAATGATACAGTTTATCTTAAAATTTAATGGTGAGCTTTTTATAAAAAATTGACCAAGTTAAAGACGTAAATAGAGTAACTATTCCGCCATCAAATACGCAACGTTTCTAATATCTGAGAACGGAGTGTCCTAACGTTAGGTTCTTTGCCTATTTTCCTAGAGCAGAATGTGCGTGGAAATAAAAAAGAAAAAATATTATATAGTTTCCATTAGTTGTCTTTGGTCACGAATAAATTTCAGGAATTTAGAAGAAAAACAAAAAAATATTACTAATATTATAGATGCAGAAAGTTCGATAGTGTGGATGGATGATTGTTACTCTTTTACGCAAAAACTACAGAACAGATTTTAATGTATCATGTTCCATGGAATAGTTTATACATTAGGATAACATAAAAGTCTTTATAAATTGTACCTAGGTGAGGTACCATTTATAAAGACTTTAATGTTTATCAACTCGCCACTCGGTTGAAGCTGCGAGATGTTCTTAAATAATTAAGATTCTAAGAAAACAAGAAGACCGACTTCAAATATAATGCACTAACATGTAACATTACAAATATCTCAAAAACTACTCGTGGAATGAATGTAAATGGGTATTAGAAGTACTAGCTATCATATAAAAAAAGAATCATGAAAACTGTTTCACCCAGTGAAAACTAACGTCGTAACCCAAAAAAAACAGTCGTATTGAGAACCTCCTTGTTTCCTCCTCCTTGTGTCATCCGAAGTCAGTTAATGCGAAAACCAAATAAACTAATAAATGAATATATCACATAGTACAATGGCTCACATTGTTCGACACTACTAGAATGTACGGCGAACGACATTTATGTAACTATTACAAAATAACATACAATGTTTTGTTAGTTCGGTTTTCTCCGACTACCGTGAAGATGCGAGGCAAATTAAGTAGATAATAAAAAAATGTATTTTTAGACTTAATGTTCGCATACTTACATAATATTATCTACTATTATAATTGAAGCCATCGTGGCGCAGTGACTGCTAATACATGTAAGTACGGGTTGCGGGTTCGATTTGCACTCCGAAAACTTATTTAATTTAATTTATTCATTTAACGCCTGTCGTGGCACAGAAGTACAAGCGTGCGACTGTAAACGCGACAGGTTGTGGGTTTGATTCCCACTCCAGGAAATGTAAAACTTCAGTATTTTCATTTCCTGGGTTTGGTAACAAGTAATTTCGACGGAAAGTGGGGAATGGAGTGTCTTAACACTAGTGTCTTCACAATATTAAAAAACTTATTCATTTTGTTTCATCTTACTGTTTTGATAAGCGAAGCGTTGTATTCCGCTATTTTAACGTGATTTCGTTTAAAATCACTTGAATTCGAGTGAAAGGCAGCGAACGGAGTGTCTTAACACTAAGTATTTGCTACGCGTCTGTAAAAGCGTGAAGCTGCTACGAGTATGTATAGCTTACTAGTGTCCCCGTTGACGCGTTAACAACGCGTTTGCTTTAGCAATGTATATATCACTTGTGTGTAACATTTATTTTATTAATTTAATATACTTTTTATGCATTATATAAAAAAAATATTATCATTCTGCACTCCTTCTCTATATAAACTATAAGTGTGCCAAGTTTCATGCTCCTCCGTCCGAGTAATTTTCGTAAAAAGGGATCCAAAGTTTATCCTTCACGTATTTATATATAGATACAGTTTGTATTATGAAGCTTATATGTCACACATGATTTAAATAAAGGGATTTGTGGAAATTTAAATTTACACAGAGAAAATAAATAATATATTACTTAATAAAAATGACGGAGTTCAACGCCGCACTTTGACTTACCAGAGCGGAGAAACAAATATAATCAAATATAAATTCTGTCTTAATAACCATGTACCAATGTTCCTTTTAAAGAAAATATATGTTATTAATTTAGATTAATTTTCGTTTAGGCAGAAGAAGTCGTGGGAAGAAGTTAGTAGGTGTACATCATGACAATATTATGTTAAATACATCTACTATGACAAATGCGTCATCATGACGTCACTAAGAATAGCGTTATGCGTGAAATTTCAAGACAAAAGCAAGTTAATGTATTTCCGTATTCATTATATTGCAACGTAGCCTTGCTAAAATTTTTTTCCTTTTTTTTAATCAAAAGATGTAGCTTGTCGTGGCGTAGAGCACCAAACGGCTGTAAACACAACAGGTTGGTGGTTACATTGTCACTCCAGGAAATGTAAGAGTTTAGTATTCACATTTTCTGGGTTTGGTAACAAGGCAAAGCGCGGCGTTGAATACCGGCCACTCAGCACATAATGCCACAATTCGGCGGAAAGTGGGGAACGGAATGTCTTAACACTAGGTTCTCAGGTTCTCTCTGTCTACCCTGCTATATGCTGGATACAGCGTGAAGCCAAAAAAATAGATTTAGAGATATTATCAAGCAAGCGACTACAACTCGCTACAGTAGCAAGCAGCAAGTGGCAAATAGCTAGTAGCAAACAGTAAGACCTCATATATCTATATACGATGCTCATCTGGCAATCATCTAGCATCTGTAAGGTACCTAACTCCTTACCAACTTATAGCAAATGTGTCGTGTTTGAGCTCCTTGTGTTAAGGTTTTTTTTAATTTCATACGAAAATTCTTATATTTATAATTAATTAAATACAATTATTGGATATTTTTTCCCGTACATGTTTTGATTTTGTTACCATAAGCTTAAAACATATTTTTTTAAATTTGAATAAATAGAGTAATTAATACCTAAACTCACCGAGTACCCCAAAGATTATTATAAAGTGCGCAAGAATTTAAAAGTAAAACATAATATACCTAAAAAAATCGTTAAAATCTATGAACAAAATATTTTTCAGTTTGTAGAATTCATAAAAATGAAAATTAAAATATTACTAATTTTCCTTACAATTATAAACGTACTTAGAATAATCCAGTTTATTGATTTTTATTTTTAATTATTGTTTAATTATTAAGGATAACACCTTGTGGTTTTTGCTAACTTTTTCAAAATTAATTTATTTTTCTACAAAATTATACTAACTATCTAGTGGTAATAGTAGTGATAGTAACTGTGTATAGTAACTAATAAATATTTATTATACATCTTATCTATTATCTGTCTTGGCGCAGAAGTAGAAACGTGCAACTGTAAACGTGACGGTTTGTAGATTCGATTCCCACTCCAGGAAATATTAAATATTTATAATTTATAATAATATTTTCATTTTCTCGCTCTGGTAATAAGGTAAAGCGCGGCATTGGGTTCCGCCACTCAGCACGCAATGCTCACTTCGGTAGAAAGTGTGGAAAAAAAATATACTAAATTTTAAATATTATTATTTATAATTATATTGTAAAGAACTTAAAATACAGCAGTATTACACAAAGTAAAATCTAGATTAGGTTGAAGAGTTTGTTCGAGTTAACAGTCATAAAGATGGGACATACCAGGGATATAGTTTATGATCTTCGCCCTTAAAAGAAGGCAAAAGTAACTAAAAATTTCGGTATATTAGCATAATTTGCACATTTATTTTGCAGCTCTCCCTGTGAGGGGACGGGGTTAGAATACAATTCCCCTCTGCCGCTGGGTAGCGTCCCGTAAGAGGCGGGTATCCCAGTAGTTTGGTGGTAGGAGGTTCGTCCTCCGACTGGTTGGCGACCACTGTCGTGTGAAAAACGAACCGCCAAATATCTTTCGATGTGTTCCGGTTCGATGGCATGGAAGCCAGGTTTTTCTCTTTCCCACCCATCCTTTCCCCAGAATATCGTAGTTCCGATAGTGGACTACTATATTGTCCTCCCCTTCCATTTATATCCTCTAGGTCGGCAACGCATTTACAACACCTAGTGTTGTAGATGTCCATGTGCGAAGGTAACCACTTACCATTAATTGGTCCTTCTGCTCGTTTGCCATTCGTTATTCATAAAAAAAACTCAACATTTTTTTCGCATAGCAATGTGGTCTATAAGAACCTAGTGGCAAGACACTCTGTTCTCCACCTTACGTCTGATATCAAAACATTGCTTGTTGAGTGATCGAATTGAATGCATTTTCTTTTATTAGAGCGGGAAAAAGTAAATATACTTTGTGGGCATCGAACTCACAACAATTCGTGTTTATTTTAAAATCGTTAATCACACACTTAGCAAATAGCTTAATGGTCGGAGCGCTTGAACGGTTTCCAAGAGGCGCGGGTTTGAGTCCCGGTGCGTTCAAAATTTGTATTGGCCCTCCCTGATATCTAATATTATTCTTTTTTTTTAGCTTCACGCCGCATCCTGCACTACCAGGGAAGGCAGAGGGAACCAGCGTGCTGAGTGGCGGAATTCAGCGCAGCATTTTTGCCCTGTTATCAGAGCGAGGATATGAGAATACTAAATATTATTTAATATTTTAATTTCCTGGAGTTGGAATCGAACCCACAACTTGTCGCATTTAAGGTCACACGCTCGTGCCTCCGCGCCAAGACAGACCTCATCCATCTGGTATCCAATAATGATTGTTTATGTCGTCGTGCATTACATCACGTATTGCTGCAACTTTTTTAGTGAAAAACAATTAAATTGTATTCTTAAAGTACATTTGTTAACTTTATAGAGATGTCTGAGAGATTGTTCTGGACTCGTGTATAAATTATGTAGACTTAGATTTTTATTTTAAAAACAGACTAATAAAAAATCATATTTAAAATTGCTTGATTAAACTTAGTCATGACAAACAAATCTTTTTAGTATTAAATAAAGACTTTCGACACTTTTTTTGTGAAAATTTTGCGGATTATATGGAAAAGAAGTGTAAAAATGCATTAAATATTATATACAATAAATAACTACCGTGTATTTGACATATATTTTTCTATAAAGTAATATATGCGTTGCTAAGGTAATGGATATTTTACAACATTAACAAGGTTACTAGTACATATTGTATGAAAGGTATATTGTAATTAAAACTCTTTCGTCATTCACTGAGTAACCTAAAATTTGACTTTTAGGAATTTGGCAGGTTCCTGGGGGAGTGTAGGAGAGTAATAAGAATAAATTTCCCTAAAATTCTGTAACAGGGAAAAACAAATTATATATTTTTCCGTCGAAACTGGGGAAGATAAAAGTGGAAATAGTATGACAAGGGTCTCAAAGTTATATTATAATTTTTTTTTATTTAAATGTATGTGGCTATATATAAATTATATGTCAAATATAATTTGAATTTTTCATTATACTTTATATTAAGATATCAAAAATTATTACGTAGAGTATAAATCTTATCTTGCAAAGTGAAAAAAAACCTCATTCTCATGATAATTTAACATTGTTAAATAATTAAATATTATTTAACACATTGTTAGCATAATAACAATTAAATTAAATGAATTTATCCTCTATATTTTATTTCTATTAACAATTTTTACAAATGAAAAAATATATAATTAAATAATAAAATAAAATATATGTATATATGTTGAATTACCAATGTATATGAAAATTCCTTAACATTCAATACATTTCTTGTATCAGACACATTCTATGTAAATCTCAATAGTGCTAGGACCTTGCTACCATCACCCTTGCCCTTATCACCGCGCATGCGCCAACCCCATTTAAAATGGCGACTAACCAAACATTTCACCCTTAAACGAAATATATCGAGAAATAAACCTTATACCTATCTATCGTTATTAAATAACCACATTAAAAAGACCATTAGAGTGTATTAACTTAGAAGAAATCAAGTTCATCTTAAATCGGTTGGATGTTTTCGAAAAAATCGAAAGTTAGGTTTTTCATATCAGTCTGACGTCAGTTCTTGAACAGTGCGGACGGAACAGTAGCGATGTAATGGTGAGTGTAGCAAGTGTAGTTATAAGTGTAGATAAGTGCATCGGAATGTTGAAATCAAGTGTTGTAGTCATTTTGAAATTTGGATGAAGTGTTTTAGACCGTTTATTTGTTTTTAATGTCGGGTGGTTGATTAATGTAATTTTTTTTTATAATTTTCTTTAAAAAATATCCATTTTTTTTAATTCTTGTACGTAACGTAAGTGTGGAATCCTTTGGGTTTGAAATAGTTGATTCTCCATACATTTTCCTCGTACCATGTGTTTGTTTTTCATTATATTGTAAAACTGTAACTAATTTTAGAATTGGCGATAACAGTACAGCTTGTAGTTATTATTTGCATTTTTTTATTTAGTTCAATTAGTTTTAACTAAACTTTGATTAGAAAACTAGAATTTATTGATTATTGGGATACCTATTTTACCTATTTCACAAAATTTCGTAACGGACATTTCATAATATTATTTAAGACCAATCTATGATTATAATTCTATAAGGCATCATTTATTCTTGAAAATATATAAATTTGACTCTTTTTAACCTAAAATTATTTGGTATGTATATACGTATTTTCTGTATCTCCTTATATTTTTATACCGAAGTGACACGTGCATTATTTAACTAATTTCTTAACCCACTTCCAAAAAGGAGGTTATCGATTCGACTGTATTTTTTATGTGTATATCTACATAACTTTTTACTGGGTGAACAAATTTTGATGATTCTTTTTTATATGATAGCTAATGTTTATGATGTAGTCCCATTTAAATTAAGTTAAGATCTGACAATTAGTTTTCGAGTTATTCGTAATAATGCTACGTTTTAGAGCAATTATATTTTAAATAGATATTTTTTTATTCAATTATTATATTATTATAAGATTTTAATAGATATATTTAACGTAACGGAATGAAATTATGAAAAACGTAGTGTAGAGCACTCTTTTTGAAGTCAATTTTTTATGTAATATTTTGACAATTTACACTGCCATTCAACTAAATAATTAAAACCTATACTATGGATATGTAACAATAAATATGCATATATTTTATAGAAATGCTTAAAAAAGTGAACCTTCTGATCGAAATCCATGTCAGTCGTTATATAAATACTTGTCCTAAAACGGGATTGAACTTATGACCTTTGAATTTCAGACATAGTCACTAAGTACTGGATCTATTAGTTATAATAAATGTATTTATTCATATATATAAAGCATGTGAAACTGCATTACTATTTGTAGCAAGGTAGATAATGAAAATTTAGTGTTATGGGTAAACGTTAAATTCTCTACAATTCTTAGATTTTTTAATATTAAATAGTAATTATTGTTAATTAATATCGTAGTGGGGAACGGAGTGTCTTAACACTAGGTTCTCAGGTTCCCTCTGCCTACCCTGCTATATGCGGGATACAGCGTGAAGCAAAATAAAAAAAAAGCGTCATATTTTGTCTTACTAGAGCGAAAATAAGCATAATTTAAATACAACCTTGATCCTGAATGGGAATCGAATCCACAATAATCGCGCTTGCAGTCACTGTTCTAAGTTAAATAAACCATTTTCAAGATATTTTATTATTTCTTTTATTTATTCGTATATTACATCGACTCTATTATCCACTGTGTTAAAATGACGTTTATTTTGAAGTATATATAAATATTTATAATTTTAACACAAAAAGAAAACCGACTTCAAATAAAATGCACTAAAAATTAAAATTATTACGAATAACTCAAAAACTGATCAGATTTTACCTACACTAAAATGAGACATACACACATCAGAAGCACTAGCTATCATATAAAAAAATCACCAAAATTCACCCAGTGAAAAGTTATGGCAGCAACAAGCAATTTGAAAAATTTTAAATCGACAATAAAAAGACATTATTATGTAAAGTATATTATTCTGTCCAAGAATACTATACAGATGTTAATGTGTGGGATTAGATGCAGTTGATGCTCGCTCGGGAGGTTTATCGTTGTTGTAAATTTATTGTAAAATTTTATTTGAAAAGAGCAACTGTTGAGTTTCTTGCCGGCTCTTCTCAGCAGAACTGCCTTCCGGGCCGGTGGTAGCTTCTGTTAGGACTGACACTCCTGACGTCTTTTGTAAATTGACGATTCAAAAGTGTTTTAATAGCCTATTTGAATAAAGAATATTTTGATTTAGAAAAAATAAATAAAAAAAAACAATCAAATTATTCCTCCTCCTTTTTTAGAAGTCAGTTAATAACAAAAATCAATTATTAGTATGTATCATATGACCCAAATCTGACCGATATTGGATTTTGTAATCGAATTAAATGATACATAATATACATGATGGCGGTCTATTTTGACCTAATTTTTTCTAACTCATATTATTCTTTTACTAATTATAGCTAAATAATTGAATTACGCAAGTTAATGTCGACTCTATGAGAATTATTTTTTTTTTGTAGCTTTACGCTATATCCTGCCCATGGCAAAGTAGGCAGAGGGCACTAGAGAACCTAGTGTTAAGACACTCCGTTCTCTTTTAACATTTTCGTTCCCCACTTTCCGTCAATATTGAGGTATTGCGTGCTGGTGGAACTCAACGCCGCGCTTTGCCTTGTTATTATTATTATAGATTGATATTGATGATTTTTTTTTACTAGATTGGTACAATTTAACTTTTAGTATTTATACAAAGTAATGAAAAATATTAAGAAAGGTAATAGATATTAAAAAATCGTGTAATTTTTTAAAATACCGGAATTTGAAGAGGTGTAAACCTCTTGGAAACTGTCCAAGAATTGGAATTATAGAAATATCCTTTTAAAACAATTGTATACATCTTGTGAAATATATGGAAGAATTGTCTGATATATCACTCCACTCTACATTTTCCGTATTTAAGTAGTACATGGTACAAAATGCTATATTTTCATTAAAAGCTTTACACATATCATATCTTGCATATAGAGTAGGTAGAGAGAATCTAGGGCTATGGCATTTTGTTCTCCACGTTCAGCCAATGTTGACAATAAGTGGAAAAAAAAATCATATATAAATAAACATTTGTCTAAATTAAATTTTGACATGTGTCCATTCTAAGAAGATTCAGGCCTTCGTGGCGCTGTGGAATAGTAAGATCATAAACATTCAAGACATTGTAGGTCCTCTAGTAAGACAGAACACGGCGTTAAGTTCCGCTCGTTTTGAGCAAAAAGAAAAAAATATGTATAAATTCTGCCTATAGACAATTTCCAACAGAAGGTAATCATTAAATTTATTTAATTAACGAATTACGCATATTTTTTTTTTTTTTATTGCTAACGGACGGCAAATGACCGACCTATTGCCGACCTAAAGGATATTGATGGAAGGGGGGACAATGTAGTAGTCCGCTATTGGAACCACCACATTTTGGGGAAAGTATGGATGGGAAAGGGGAAAATCTGGCTTACATGCCATCGAACCGGAATACATCATTAGAAATTTGGCGGTTAGTCTTTGACATGATAGTGGTCGCGAGCCAGACGGAGGACGAACCTCCTACCACCTACCTCTACCTACCTAACCTTAAAACAAAGTACATGTACTTACGTATAACTTACAAGAACTTATAAAGGCCAATTAAAATAATATATAAAATAAAAAACAAGAGCAGTTGTTCATAATACGTATGTACATAACTTATTGGTGATTCATGAAATCGTTCATTTGTATACACGTGGGTGGTTATGTAATGTGACTTGTCTTTGTATGATAGAGGTCGTGGCTTCGATTTTTTAGCTTGCGCTATTTCTCGCATAGCAAGGTAATTAGAGAGAAAATAAAGTCTTGAAAATTTTTGACCAGAAATTAAGACTCAGCGTGTTGAATGGCGGTGAAATAAAAATATTTTAAATATGGCCGTTGCCCCGAATGGGAATCGATCCCACAACTTCCGTTTACAGTCACACGCTGTTCTAAGTTATACAAATAATTTTCATGTTATAGCATAGATTTACTTGTACAGAATTTTAATTTATCTATCGATGGATTTCTCATACAAATTAATGAATCTTGAACTATTTACCAATAAGAAAATGAAAAAAACAAACAAATTTAAGTCTATAACATGTTAATATGAAATAGTAGACCCATAGAAGCAACATACACAAAAAGTATAGTTTAAACACACAGTAGTGTGTGTCATTTGAAATTTACTATTTTAGATAGATTGGAACACTTTATTTGAGTTCCGCCACTCAACACGCAATGCCTCAATTCGGCGGAAAGTGGGGAACGGAATTGTTGAAAGAGAATGGAGTGTCTTAACACTAGGTTCTCTGGTTCCCTCTGCCTAGCCCGCTAAATGCGGGATACGGCGTGAAGTTGAAGTTGGAACACTTTATTTCACACAAAGTCAATACTAGAACGGTATACAAGGATTTATAAAAAAGGCACAAAGCGTGCAAAGGCGGTCTTATTGCTAATAGCAATCTCTGACATACAACCTTTGGAGAAAAGAGCATGGTCTTAACGGATATAGCTTTATGGTTATCGCAAATAACGAAAATTAAAATATTTTTATGTATTCTAATGAATTATTTTAAAATTAACCTAATATTTTTTCAGTCGTGGCATGCGATTGTAAACACGACAGGTCGTAGGTTCGATTCCCACTCGATGAAATGAAAATATTAAATATTTATAATAATTCATATTTAGCATTTTCATTTCCTCGCTCTAGTAACAAGGCAAAGCGCGGCTTTGAGTTCCACCATTTAGCACGTAATACCTCAATTCGGTGGAAAGTTGGGAACGGAAATTATAAGAGGGCACAGTTTTTAACACTAGGCTCTCAGGTTCCCTCTGCCTACCCTGCTAAATGCGGGATACAGCGTGAAGTTACAATACTTCTTGCACGTCTTCTTCATGTAAATATTATGTGTTTTTTATTCTCTTTCGTTTGAATAATTATTGTAAATACGCATAAGGATACGAAATTTTCCCTATACTTTACTATTATAGTGATGTTATTTTGAAATAGTATTCAACCTTTAAAACAAATAGACAATTAAAACGTAAATACCACCATACATACATATATGGACATATAAATATTTATACAAGCGCGAGTTGATTAGCGCTACAACTGTTCCGTACTAGTTATACAAATTGAATTATTTTGTTGTTTATTTGTATGCACAATATAATGCATAAAATAATAGAATTGTAGACGACATTATATAAATAAAAAACTTATTTTAGACAATTTTTTTTTTTTCTGATATTTTTTTTAATAATATCTGTATTTAAGCTATATAGTAACAGGATAGTCAGAACCTATTGTTAAGACACTCCGTTCACCGCTGTTCGTCTGAATTCGAGACATTAAGTGTTAAGGGACGAAAGTCAACACTGCGTTTTGTCTTACGAGAGGGTTCACTGCTATGAATATAATTTAATTATAATCATTCCCCGCGTAGGAATCGAACCTACAACCAATGGTATTTACAGTCAGACGCTGTCCCACTGCACTACTATGGTCTTAGCTAAGTTGAGAATATTTTTAATGTATATGTATCATAAGTAATGTTATGCCAGCAAAGCTAAAGTAAACTTGAAAGCTCTTCAATATCACCTTTGATCGCAGGATTTGAAAGCTTAGAAATCATATCTTTGAATATTAAAATGGTGAAAAGGTGAAAGATTATAACACTTCAACCTTTAAGAAGTTAAGGAATTTACTTCGTTCCAAATTACCGTTTTTACACAAAACCAATCAAACTTACTATAAGATATATACCTTCTATTACAATTTGAATTCGGTTTGGTTTTTTTTATCACTAACGCCTGTCGACTGTAAACGCGACAGGTTGTGGGTTCGATTCCCACTCCAGGAAATGTAAAAATTTAGTATTTTAATTTCTTGGGTTTGTTAACAAGGCAAAGCACGGCGTTGAGTTCCGCCACTCAACACGCAATGCTTGGCGGAACGTGGGGAACGGAAATATTGAAAGAGAATGGAGTATGGGATACAGCGTGAAGTTAAAAAAAAAATTATAATATATGCCAGACAAAACCAGATTGATAAATTAGTTTATTACATAACGTTTTATTCATATTAAATAAACAAGATAGATTATATCGAGGATCACATACTCATAGTCCTATATGAACGAATAATATTATTCACAAAGGGAGCAAAAGCCTTAATTGCCCTTTCGAGCTTATGGTTCTTATTTACGTTGTTATTTTTATCGAGCAGATGGTATGTTGAGTGTGTTTTTGTACTTTTATACATAAAAATTCTAACAAAAAATTTATAAAATGCACTATATAGTACAGAAAAATGTGAACAACTCAGAAATAACTTATCATATCTTAGCTATGTTTTTTTCTTCAAAAGGGGAATAAATAGGTTTTTGAAGGGTCGGCAACGCGTAAGTGATGCCCCTGGTGTTGCAAGCGCCCATAGGCCACGGTAACCACTTACCATCAGGTGGGCCGTGTGCCTTGTTGCCACCGTCGTGGTATAAAAAAAAAAAAATTGGGTACATATAAGGAGCACTAGCTGTCGTAAAAAAAAGAATCATCAAAATTATTTCACGTTTCCAGTATACAGTTATGCGGTATATGTTACTGCATAAAAAGATACAGCCGGATTGAGGACTTCCTCTTTTTGTTGAAGACGTTTAAAAATTCAGAATAGTAAGGTAAAAAAATATATATATTACAAAATATATAAAATATTACATCGCTGGAACGGCTTCCATTACGTATTGGTTTAAATCACACTGTGTTCAAATTTATATACGACTAGCTTTCCGCCCGCGGCTTCGCCCGCGTGAAATTCGGTTATATCGCGCGATATGATAAGGAGTATCCTATAGTCTTTCCTAAGGTCTAGACTATTTGTCAAAATTGGTTAAGTGGTTTATGTGGTGAAGTTGTAAACAGTTAAACAATCTTACATGATTTTATGTTTGACAATAAGGAACTACCATACAAACTTTCATCCCCTATTTCGACCCCCTATATCATTTTTTTCGCGATAAAAAATATCCTATGTCCTTTCCCAAGTTTAGTTCTATCTTCATACCAAATTTCATCAAAATCGATTCAGTGGTTTAGGCGTGAAAGCGTAACAGACAGACAGAATTACTTTCGCATTTATAATATAGTAAGAATTTTTAAAAAATAAATGAAGGCTTGTTCAACTTTTTGACAGATGTAAATTTTTCTGACCGACATAACTTTGCAATGACTAACAATATTTTCTTAATTTAATAATTTAAACAAATATAATATATAATTCCCAATTGTACAGGGTTTATACCCTGTACAACTGGGAATTCATTATAATAGGACTGTTTTTAATCTATGTCAGAGACTTCTTACTTCTTACTCTTGAGTGCTATCTCGTTTAGCTCAAGTTGATATAAAAAAAACAATCAATTTTTTTAAATTAAAAAGATGAGAAGTACACTATTTTTTTCTTCACCCTATATTTCCTATAATAAAACCTAGTGCATAACACGTTCTTAATTTTCTGCAAGAGTTCAAGACATAACATGATGAGTAGCGGAACTCAACGCTGCGCTTTGTCTCATCAAAGCGGAGAAATAAAAAAAATATATAATCGAACTCCCACTTGTGTCTACAATCATAAACTATCCCACTGTGCCACGATAGTCTCTTATTGCAATATGTACTAACAAATATTTTGAGAAACCATTTAAATGATGCGTCAAATGAATTCACCATGACCCTAATTAGGAATCTTTACAATTTACTTTTGGTAGGTATTTTTATTTATTTTATACGAACAGTCGTTTGAATACATTTGCGTGGACAGACTTTCGTGACTTGTCATACTATTTGCATATCTAATATCTACTTTCCGTATCTTTTCCTGAAAAACCTAATATGTATTTTTTAGCTTCACGCTATATCCCATACATAGCAGGGTAGGCAGAAGCAACCAGAGAACCTAGTGTGAAGATACTACGTTCTCTTTTGAGTGTCTCTTCACTTTCCGCCTAATTGAGGCGTAAATGATTAGTGCACCGCCTTCCACTACTTTATACAAATCCAATATCCAAAGGTTGCCTGGAAGAGATCGCTTTAAGCGATAAGGCCGCCTTATTGTACGCTATTACTACGAGTACTTCTATGTTATTTGTTTATTTGTGTGCAATAAAGAATATTTGTATTGTATTGTATTGTATTGAGGCATTGCGTTTTTTTACTGTTCTTATAGTAATTTCACGAAATTCTCTTTCCAGGAAAACGTTTTATAAATTTACGTAAGAACTGTCACGAGATACAGATAGCAATAATAAATATTTCATTTTTACATATTTTTTAATTTTTTATAGTAGAGGAAGGTAACTTTTTGATCAGACACAGTTCTCTGTTTTGGTCTTTTAAAAGTCACTGTTACTCAAGGTAATTTAAAACAACTTTTTTTAAGTAGTTTTTTTAAGTAGTCAGAAAGAATCTAATGTCAAGAGACACTGTTTTCCGTTAAATCGTATATCCAGACATTGCGTGTTAACTAAAAAACTCAACGCGGTATTGAACATAACATAAGAAATATTATTTTTTTAAGTATGAAAAAATTTTTGTACAAGGTAAAGTTAACTTAGTGATCACTATGTTCACTATTTATATCTTTTAAAACCCATTATTACTTATAGCTTTATTTAAAGCAACTGCTTTAAAAAAAAATTTTTCTTCTACAGTTAAAATATGTATTTTTAGCTTCACGATTTATCCCGCATAATAATGCAAGGTAGTCAAAGAGTACCTAGTGCCAAGACAGACTGTTTTCTACTTTCTATCGAATTTGAGACATTGCGTATTCCGTGGCAGGAATTAACACTGTACATTGTATTACCAGAACGGAAAAAATAAAGTAATATACTCTTAAATATTCCCCCGAATGGGAATCAAACCCACAACCAATTGTCTTTACATGCAGACGTTTTACCGCTAAGCCACGATGCCCCAAAAATAAATATCAATATATTAATACGTGAAGCAAGAACTTTGTACACCTACATATTTACGAAAATTAAGCGGACGGTGGAGCATGAAACTTGGACTTATAGTTTATATAGCGAAGGAGTGCAGAACGATAATATGCTAGGCAACGCGTTGTTAACGCGTCAACGGGGACACTAGTCCACATAAATACATAATATTTATATAAACTTTGCGCACAAAATAAATATTTTCGATTGCGTGATTAAAAAGAAGGAAGCGAAACGTTGTACAATAGCTTATGAACAACCTTCTTGTTTCGTCACTTAGTTATATGAAAATAGTTTAAGTTATGTTTTGTTCGCAAATTAGTTCCACCTTGACACTTAAGATTATTATAATGAGAACTTTGATTTTCGCAATTTTTACACATATTAAATGAAATTATTTAAACCGGATTAATCGTGTATATTCAGAAAGATAATTTGAAAATCCGTGGTCAAGGGAATATTACTGTATTTCAAACACACTAATGGAATAAGTCCACTAATGGACATAGGCCTTCCCCTTAGAACGCCATGTAGCATGATTGGATGCCTCCTGCATCCCGCGCTTCCCCGCGATACATGAATTCCAGCCTCCCGAATAAGCCGGTTTCCGGTAAGGCTTCAGCACTGTGGACCACATCCATACGCGATTAAACTCGTTAAAATAGTTATATGCAGTCAGAGAAAATCTAGTAATAATTTCGTTAGTTCAGTAGTTTTTACATGAAAGATGTAGAAACATCTATCCATCGTTACAAACTTTCGTATTTATTACTTTTCTATTGGTATTAATAGATCAAATTGTATATTTAGTATAGATTGTTTAATTGCAGTCACTATTTAAAAATATCTAATACTTTCCCGTACCATCTAATCTATATCAAAAATATCGCGGCCGTATTCTAATGATTTAATGTGATTCACATATGAAAATAAAAATATTTTATTATGCTGAACTAAATAATTTGTCACGGGCTGTGGAACTTTCTTATTATTAAATTATATCAAGAAATATTAATATTTTGAAATATTAACAACTCACCGAGTGAAAAACGTTTTTGGTTGGAGGTAGGAGGTTCGTCCTCCGTCTGGCTCGCGACCACTATCATGTCAAAGACGAGCCGCTAAATATCTAATGATGTGTTCCGGTTCGATGACATGTAAGCCAGGTTTTCTCCTTTCCCACCCACCTTTCCCCAAAACCCTCCATCTGTATCCTCTTGGCCGGAAACGCATCTACAACATCTCTGGTGTTGTAGATGTCTATGGCCGAACTTAAAAAAATTGGGTATAAAAAAATAAAGCGCACGTAGCAAAATTCAACAAAGAACTCCTTATTTCTAGAAATCAAAAAAATTGTTGATTCAATTCAAATTTTAAGCTTATTTTTACTGAATAAATGTAATACTAAGCGGAGTTTGCAACGAATTATTTAGTTCTGTTCTCAATATGTAAGTGCTTATCAGCTAATAAATATAATCATATATTTATAATTTAACTAACTTGCGCGCGTTGCTACGCCACCAAAAATAAATATGAAGGAAAAACTTATACAAATATTCAAATCATTTTGAGTAATTTCATTGATTTTGTTAATTAAAAAAAAATTGTATGGCGCCATCTGTCGAGAATTGGACGTACCCACTCAGAAGCCTTCGTGGGCTCATGCGTAACAACTTTACTAGAGATGATCGGTGGTAAATTATTTGGCGTTCAAAAAATTAAGCCTGTAACTTCTTATTTTGAATAAAATTATTTGACTTTGACTTTGACTTTGACATCACGTGATCAAATGCATGGTTCACGATTCTTTAAAGGACATACAGACAAACATTCATTTTTATATATAAAGATATATCGCTTAGAGTGAAACCTGCAGAGTTAATTTTTTAACCGACATCAAGAAAATCCTCCTCGGTTATCAATTCTATTATTTTATGTGTTTTACACGACAAAAGAAAATTAACTACAAATAAAATGCATTAAAAAATAAAATTATTAAGAATAACTTATAAATTTAAATGGGACTACGTCAAAAACACTAGCTATTTTTTTTAACTTCACGTTGTATCCCGCATATAGCAGGGTAGGCAGAGGGAACTAGAGAACCTAGTGTTAAGACACTCCGTTCTCTTACAACAATTCCGTTCCTCACTTTCCGCCGAATAGCTATAATTTAAAAAAAAATTATAAAATTTGGTTCACCCAGTAAAAAGTTATGTGGTAACAGATATAAAAAATACAGTTAACTTGATAGCCTCCTCTTGTTTTGAAAATGGTTAAGAATTAAATGAAACTTGACACCTTTTGGATCAGTTTAGCAGTTTTTGTGTAATTGAGCAATAGCACCTGATAGTAAAAATTGCCACATAATTTTTTATTCGTCGTGTTTAAGTATTTGCTATGTTATTTTGTGTAGGCGTTTGATTATGTTTCTTTTAGTTCTACGTCTTATATTTTCAATTAAATTATTATTTCTCATATGTTAATTTAAAAAACATATATTATTTTTTATATATAATAATAATAATTCTCATAAATATTACCAAATTTTCAAAATCAAGAAAGTATAATATGTATTTAATTTTTCTAATGAAAATATTTCTTATCATTTATGAAACAATAATAATATTTATGTTAAAAAAAAAAAAAGATCAAAAAGGATTTTGGCAGCGGTGGGATTCGAACCCACGCCTCCGAAGAGACTGGTGCCTTAAACCAGCGCCTTAGACCGCTCGGCCACGCTACCACTTAAGAACACTCGTCAAATTAACATTTATAATTCTAAAGTGGTTATTATCTAAATACATATCTAAAAATAGTACAAATATTTATTTCTACAAGCATTAGTGGATTCATTGACGCGCAATTTACGCGTTATATTAGCAACGTGTTTGTACTTTAATATAAAAGTGTATTTCAAACTCATAATGGTTATCTTCTAGGCAAGCGTGTGTTATCGTAGACCGCATCAACGCTTAACATCAGGCTTGATGTGGTCAAAAGTATGTCTATCATTTATATAAAAAAGTATAATATTATATTAAAGTATTTATCAATCACTCTGAAGAGTGTCGTATATTTATTTTACTAAAATAATATACTTATTTTAATGCATTGTAAAAAATAAGGACTCGATTGTAAGCACGATTGGTTATGGGTTCGATTTCCACTCATTATATTTAAATTATTTTCATTTTTATTATATAAGACAAATCGCGCCGTTCAATTTTGCCAATCAACATGCAATTCAGGCGGAATATAGAGAACGGAGTGTCATGACTCTAGGTTTACTTTGTCTACCAGTGGCGTGGGGTGAAAATTTTAGTTAGGCAAGTCGGTAAATTAAAGGAAGCCGATGTATATTTAGGGAAGCCGGTATATGCATATATTTAGGGAAGCCGGTAATTGTTAGGGAAGCCGATATATTTAGGGAAATCGGTATAGGATGTCAAGGTATTTCGTATTTTCACTATACAGTTTTGGCGATGACCTTTATTGTTTTAGTCTATAAGATGTCAGAGCTTGTAGTTTTGCAATTTTATGTCCAACATTTTCCTGGCGACCTTTTTTTTAGCTCTCACACCTTTTTGCCACCTGTTTTTCTTTTTTTTCGAACTCCATTTTCCTGGCGATTTTTTTTTAGGTTTCATACTTTTACTTTGAAAAGTTAGGCAAGCCGGTGGGAATCGAGTTGTATGGACGCCTCACCACTGCTGTCTACCCTGCTGTGAGGGGAAAAAATAAATAAATAAACATTTTATCTCATCTGTTATCAGTTAAATAAAATGGAGCGTTAAAACTGAGATGTTGTTTAACGTAAAGAAAAAACTCTTGAAGCTTTTCACATAGAAATGCTTAAGAAGTTTAATTTTTACGCTTTTAAGCGTCGTAAGAATTTTTAGAACAAAGCGGTAACTTTTTACACGTACCATATCTTGTACTAGTATTCTACTAACATACTTTCATGGGTATGTAACAATTTTCTATAGGGCAAATATTTTTTTACAATTTTAGGATTTTTTTCGAATAGCAGGATAATCGGAGAGATCTTACTGTCAAAATTCCGTTCTCCATTTTTTGCCTGAAAAATCATTCTCTCTCATACATCTCGGTCATTGGGTGTAGTGTGGCGAAACTCAAAGGCGCGTTTTGTCTTATCAAAGCGAAAACTGAAAATAACTGAATTATTTTCCCGAGTGGGTTTAAACCTACAACCAATCGCGTATACAGTTAGACGATATTTCACTGCGCCAATATGGCCTCAATAGAAATATTTTGACCTTAAAATAAAGAAATAATTTGACTTTTAATAGGCCAAGTGCTGACCATACTATTCTTGTCAGTCGTCCAGAATCCCCGATCGGAAGGGTATCCGTAATGGATTCCTGACTTTTAAAAAAAGTTCTCACTGACTAACCTGGTATGCGGAATATTCCGTGATGCTGCTTAGTCAATAGTCTTAGTCAATTGCAAAAATAAATTGTCACCAAGATATCAGCGCAATCTATGGCTTCGGTTGTCATATCCGTTATGATATAGGGTTTTTCTTATCTGTACACGGTTTTTTGCACTTTCAGTTACAAACATTTTAATATTAGTGATAAGGCATTCCGCTCTCCATTTTCCCGACTGCTTAGTAATAATGTACGTACAATCTTTGTTCAAATTTTAATGTCTTTTTACCAGAGCATTATTTTTTTTAGATTCATGATGATCTACTGGCCCTTCTACTGGATCTTAATTTTTATTTTTATTTTCTTAATTATATTTGATTTTTTGAATTACAAAAGGGCAAAGCGCGGCGTTGAGTTCCGCCACTCAGCACGCAATGCCTCAATTCCGGAAAGTGAGGAACCCAAATGTTAAAAGAGAATGTGGTGTCTTAACATTAGGTTCTCTGGTTCCCTCCTATGTGCAGGATACAGCTAAATAGAAAAAACTATGTCTCGGATTTCATTGTTAAACTCTTTTTGATTAAATTATGTTTTACATGCTTAAAATAATGAAAACATGTAAAAAATCCATCATGTTACGCAAAACTACTGGAACTAATTTCTATGGAATTTTAAAACAAGGTAGACAGATTACGATTGAAAATAGCGTATTACCTCTTATTTGATTAATTGATATGTTTTTTATAATAGCTTAAGAATTTAAATATACATATGTGTCTGTGGAAACGGTAGTTCACGTACATATTTAACATTTAATAAAGGATGAGGTTATCAATTCGATTTATTTTTTTTTATATGTGTTACCGCATAGATTTTTACTGAGTGAAAAAATTATGATGATTCTTTTTCATATGATAGATAGTTCTTTTAATATGGTCTCTATTAAATATAGTTTGGATCTGACGAGATGTTTTAGAGTTATTCGTATCAATGCTACTTTTTAGTGCATATAACGAGCGATGAGCAAAAAGTAACCTTGTGGTACTCCAGAGAATTATTTGAAAATTATAGATTTTTTTCCATAAATTACAAAAGTTAACTATCTCTGATGAATATTATGACTAAATCATATCAAAATATGATCTGTTTTTTCATAAATGAAAATTTCTTAGGCTGGAATGCGATTGTTTATCTTATCGAAAGCCTTGCTGAAATCAGTCTGGTTAATAAAAGAACAAGGTAAGTACTTGCATAGATTATAATTATCAAAGAAGGCTACTGAATTGTCCTCGTCTGTGTTATATATCCGTACTATAATAATTAAATATTTTATTTTAGCTTTACGCTTTGTCACGTATAATAAAGGTAGGCAGAGAGAATCTTTTCTTTTTTTACCCGCCCGATCGGGGACTCGGGACGAGTTATGTGGGACTCCGAACCGGCTGTAAAGGGGCCGTCCGTATACCCACTAAAACCTCACGATGCTCCTCCTCTACCGCCACTAGCCGAGGCCCACGGGAACTCCCGAATCTTCCTTGAAGGCAGAGAGAGCTCTCTCTCTCTCTGCCCGAATTCTAGATATTGCGTATTGCAAATATAAATTGCTTAAATTCCCCACGTGGAAATCGAACTCACAATAATCACATGTAATGATAGATGATGTCCCACTGCACCGTGATTGCCTCAATGCTGTTATTATCAGTTCTCAGTTATGTAAAAAAACCAGTAATATAAAAATTTCAAGGAATATATAATTTATTTGTTTTTTACAATTTTTATTTTTTACATAAATTATTCTCTTTTCACATTCTACCCCTTCATATACGTTGTATTTGGCGAAATAAACAATAAATATAAACCTGTATAGAAATGGGATTCAAACCCATTAATGTCACGTTCAGCCAAATATATTTAAATTTCCTACCAAGGTGTCTTATGATGGTAAATTCAATTTAATTATTAAGTAATATTTTTATTGCAATAAAGGCGATTTCATGAAGCAAAGTACAAAATTGTAAGAACATTAGAGGCCATCAAGTCGCAGTGCGACAAGGTCTGGCAAGCAAACTTGGTTGTGGGTTCGATCGGGGGAATTATTATACATATATACATACATACATACATAGTTTCACACTGTATCCATATAGCAGGGTAGGCAGAGAGAACCTAAGAACATAGTGTTAAAACACTCCGTTCCCCACTTTCCGCCGAATTGAGGCATTGCGTGCTGAGTGGCGGAACCCAACGTCGCGCTTTGCCTTGTTACCAAACCTAGGAAATGAAAATACTTACTGATATTTCCTGGAGTGGGAATCGAGCCCACAACCTGTCCTGTTTACAGTCGCACCCTTGTGCCTCTGCGCCACGACAGGCGTTTATGAGTGATTATATTATAATTGAAATTCCGAAAATGAAAAACGGAATATTTTGACACTAGGGCTTATTATACTAAATTGCTATGAAAAAAGGTACAAACAAAAAGCGTAAAGCTGCAAAAAACTACTCATAAAATTCTTACATAACGCGATTATTATACAAATATGATGTTCTTCCTCCTTGACCTTCCCAATTATCTTTTATACAATTATGACCTTGAATTTATACGAAGGAACATAATTTGTTTGCTTTCATTACTATGCCCGAAGTTTCAGGCGATTTATTTACTTTAAAAACTTTTTATGGGTAGAAGTCTTGAAAAGAGTATTTGTAAAGCTAATATTGATTAATGATAATACCAAACGAAAAGCTATATAGATATTTTTTCTTTTTAGCTTCACGCTGTATTCCGCATATAGCAGGGTAGGCAGAGGGAACCTGAGAACCTAGTGACACAGTGACACAGAGTAGTTAAGACACTCCGTTCCTCAGTTTCCGCCGAATTGAGGCATTTGCGTGCTGAATGGCGGAACTCAACGGCGCGCTTTGCCTTGGTATCAAGCCCAGGAAATGAAAATACTAAACTTATTTACATTTCCTGGAGTGGGAATCGAACCTGTCTTGTTTACAGTCGCACGCTTGTGTATCTGCGCCACGACAGGCGTTAGGCTAAAATACAACTAGAAATTACATAATCTCAATCAAAAGTAGTACGCCTGTCGTGGCGCAGAGGCACAAGCGTGCGACTGTAAGCGCGACAGGTTGTGGGTTTGATTCCCACTCCAGGAAATGTAAAATTTAGTATTTTCATTTCTTGGGTTTGGTAACAAGGCAAAGCGCGGCGTTGAGTTCCGCCACTCAACACGCAATGCCTCAATTCGGCGGAAAGTGGGGAACGGAATTGTTGAAAGAGAATGGAGTGTCTTAACACTAGGTTCTCAGGTTTCCTCTGCCTACCCTGCTATATGCGGGATACAACGTGAAGTTGAAAAAAAAAAAGAAAAGTAGTACGACATAATCGACATTCCCCTATTTCTGTCATATATCGATTATATGTATTTTCTATTTATATATAGATTATGATCATAAAAAAAAGATTTGAAGGATAATACTCTAGATACAAAGCAATTAATTATTGATAATATCATATCTTATTAAAACTAAATCTACGTTTTCCTTATCAATGGCTTTCGACTTCATTCTAAAACGGTGTTGGTATTTTTCATTACGTCAATAACTATCGATTGTGAATTGCATTTAGAAACGATAAAAACAATGTATAATGCGCCTAAAATAGAAATGATCGAGGAATGGTATTTTTCATTGAAGTATTAAATTTATGTATAACAAAATACGTTACATAAGCACGGCGTTTAGTTCCGCCACTCAGCACGCAATGCCTCATTTCAGTGGAAAGCGAGGAACGAAAGTCTTAAGAGAGCGGAGTGTGGTAACACTAGGTTCTCTGGTTCCCCGTGCCTACCCTGCTATGCTACGACTGGCTCGCGACCACTATCATGTCAAAGACGAACCGCCAAATATCTAATGATGTTCCGGTTCGATGGCATGTAAGCCAGGTTTTCTCCTAGCCCACCTCATCCTTGCCCCAGATTGTGGTGGTTCTGATAGCGAACTACTACATTGTCCTCCCCTTCCGTCTGTATCGTCTAGGTAGGCAACACATTTACAACACCTCTGGTGTTGTAGATGTCTATGGGCGAAGGTAGCCACTTACCATCAGGTGGTGGTCCTTCTGCTCGTTTGCCATCCGTTATCCATATAAAAAAAATATATGTGCAGGATACAGCGTGAAGGTAAAAAAAAAGTAATTATAACAATTAATTGATTATTTAGATTCTATGAAAAATAAATATATATTGTTTATATTTATATGTTTGTCATGACGAGATTAATAATAGTATTGTATAGGGTAGTTTTTTTTTTACATAAAAACTATCATGGTATAATCCTTCTGTCTTGAACCGACTTTATAAAAAGGGAGGAGTTTCTCAACTCGACTATTTTTTATGTGTGTTCTTACCTAAGTTTTTATTGGGTGAACATATTTTGATGATATTTTTTTTATCTTATAGCTAGTGTTTCTAGTGTGGTACCATCTAAATTTAGTTAAAATTTGACAAGTACCTTTTGAGTTACGATTAACTACATACATACATAGCTTCACGCTGTATCCCGCATATAGCAGGGTAGGCAGTTAAGACACTCCGTTCCCCACTTTCCGCCGAATCGAGACATTGCGTGCTGAATGGTGGAACTCAACTTCGCACTTTGCCTCGTTACCAAACACAGAAAATGAAAAATTCCATTTCCTGGAGTGGGAATCGAACCCACAAGCTGTCGCGTTTACAGTCGCACTCTTGTACCTCTGCACCACGACAGGCGTTTTTTTTTTGTTAAAATTTTAATTATTTTACAATAACTATGATGAGCCTCTCTAGTGAGCACTAGCGTATTCGCTGCAGTCATGTAAAAACAATTTGTTCTGCCCGATATAAAGTGCTCGCTCGTGTCTGTTAAGTTGTATATTTTATACGCTTGTTTTGTAAATTAATATACAAAGTATGTATGTACAATAATGTATATTAATATTATTATTTCTTTTATTATTATTTCTTTATAACTATGTTTTCAAAGTAAACACTTGTGACTTTATGTTTGAAGTAATCTTAGAAACTAATATTTTTTAAGTTTTTATTAATAATCTTAGAAGCCTGGGTTCGATTTCTACTCGGGTGAAAGATATATATTTGAAGTATTTTAATTTCTCCACTCTGGTAAAACAAATTCGCCGGAAAGTGGGGAACGGAGTGTCTTAACACAAGGTTCTCAGGTTCTCTCTGCCTACCCTGCTATAATATATGCGGGATGCAGCGTGAAGCTACGTATGTATGTATGGTAAGAAAAAGCGTGGCGTCGAGATCCGCCTTTCGCCTTTGAATTCGAGTAGAAATAGGGAAAAGGAGTATCTTGATATTACGGTCACTTTGACTAACTTGCTATAAGAGAGAAACCGAAATGTTGCTTTTTTATAAATAATAGAAACAAATTATTTAGAGAGGGGATGTGTAGTGCGCAGTGGGTAGTGTCCTGCAGTAAATATCAGTGGCTAGGCGTCCATAAACTAACCTTACCTAACTTTTCAAAGTACATATATGAGACCTAAAAAAAGCTTGCCAGTAAAATGTGGAAGTTCAAAAAACAAAGTCAAACATGGTGTGAGAGCTAAAAAAAAGTCATCGCCAAAATTCCATAGTAAAATTACTAAATACCTTGACATCTTATACCACTTTCCCTACATATATCGGCTTCCGTAATAATTACCGGCTTCCCTAAATATACTTGCCTAACTAAAATTTTCACCCCTGGCCATTGGTACTGATTAGTTCTAGACAATGATTATGTTTAATTTATTTTCAATTTGCCGCTATGGTAGGGCAAAACGCGGCGTTGTAATCCACCACTGAACTTACACCATCTCGAAATCAGGTCGAAAGTGGAGAACAGAGTGTCTTAACATTATATTCTCTCTGTTTACCTCATCACATGGGAAAAAGAATAACATTTCGCTATTTATGACCATTTTAGGCTTGACGATTTAAAAAAAAATCACGATACATTTGTATAGATAACATATATTTGTAAGACGAAGCTAGGGCAAACCACTAGTTTTTGTATTATAAGTGGGTTTTTTTATATTTCATTTGAAACGATCATTTAAAGCACTAGTGAAACAAGGAAAATCACGTTTAAATCCATGATAAGTAGTAAAAATATCGATATATTCTCTAAACATAGAACAAAGGTATATTAAAATGAGTTGTTTGCAATGTTATAAATAATATAATATTTATTTGTATGTAGATAGTACTATATATTTTTTCCGACTTCAAGGAAAGGAAGTTCTGATTTTTGTTTGTTTTGTATAATTGTCAGAACGGATGAACCAAGTTTGGACCATTCTTTCTTATAATTATGACAGTGCTTCCGATGTGGTACCATTTAAATTTACCATCTGAGCTGAAGTTTTTGAGTTATTCGTAATAAATTTATTATTAGTGCATTTTATTGGAAGCCGGTTTTCTTTTTTGTTAAAATCTTTATTATCAATGTTAAGTCTGGCTTTGTACAATGTTTTTTTTAAGTTTATAAAATTAATATGCGTTCCCCACTTTCTGCCAGATTGAGGCATTGCGTGTTAAGTGGCGGAACTCAACGCCGCGCTTTGCCTTGTTACCAAACCTAGAAAATGAAAATACTTCTTTTCCTGGAGTGGGAATCGAACCCACAACCTGTCGCTTTACAGTCGCACGCTTGTGCCTCTGCGCCACGACAGGCGTTACTTTTTTATATTAATACATTAAAAATTGCACACCCATCGTACAAATAACTAAAGAAAGCGTTTCTCAACTTCAATACAGTGGCACTGATACAATCAATTCGTTAAATGTAAGTATTTACTATGAATTAAATTCCCTGACATATATTACTCTATTTGCAAAGATTAGTTATCTTTAAAGATTACACACTTGTTGTAGTAATTCTATTATTTTTTAACCACTTTGTAAAAAAGGAGATTATCAATTCGATTGTATGTTTTGAAGTTTTTTTTTTTATTTTTATTTTTTTTTAACTTCACGCTGTATTCCGCATATAGCAGGGTAGCCAGTGGGAACCAGAGAACCTAGTGTTAAGACACTCCATTCTCTTTCAACAATTCCGTTTCCTACTTTCCGCCGAATTGAGGCATTACGTGTTGACTGGCGGAACTCAACGCCGCGCTTTGCCTTGTTACCAAACCCGAGAAAATGAAAATACTAAATTTTACATTTCCTGGAGTGGGAATCGAACCCACAACCTGTCGCGTTTACAGTCGCACGTCTGTGCCTCTGCGCCACGACAGGCGTTGTTTTTATGTGTTTATGTGTTTATGTGTTTGGATGTTTCTATGTGTTGCCGCATAACTATTTTTTTAATGGATGAACAAATTTTGATGTTATTTTTTATATGATAGCTAGTGCTCGTGATTCCCATTTAAACTTAGTTCAGATCTGACGTGTAGTTTTTGAGTTATTCGTAATAGTTTAACTTTTTATTGAATTTTATTTGACGTCAGTTTCTCTTCTTATTAGAATCTTAATTATATACTATTGGATTTTACAAGTATTTCAGCAAAATATTAAAAACACAATATTGAGTCTCTTTTACATGATATATTACTTGTATTTGCGGTTTTAATAGGGCATAGTCTGAGCGTCAACACGATTAATTATGGGGTTCGATTCCCGCTCGGAAACCTATAATACATACTTAAAATAATTTTCATTTCCCCCCTTTGGTAAGACGAAGCACAACGTCTAGTTTATCCATTCAACATGCAACCTCTCAAGTTCGGGCGGAAAGCGTAGAGTGGAGTGTTTTAACACTAGATTCTCTCTGCCTATTAAAATTGCTATAGAAAATTTATTTGTAAGGAGAAGCCATGTACATAAGAGGCTTTATCACTTATACTCCACACGTTACAATGGTTTATCCTCAAATAGAACATGATTTGACTACAGTGTAGTTCATTATGGGGAATTTACTTACTTTAAAGGTACCATCGTAAATTAGTTTGTTTACATAAAATATTATTGTTTTTATTTTATTTGCTATTGTTAACGCAATATAGTATTCTAACAAAATATACATATATATTATTATTACATACCAACTGTTACCCGCGGCTTCGCTGATGTTGTCAATGGACTTTTTTTTAACTTCACGCTGTATCCCGCACAAAGCCAGGTAGGAAGCAGAGAACCTAATGTTAAGACACTCCGTTGTATTTAATATTTCCATTACCCACTTTCCGCCGAATTGTGGCATTACATGATGAGTGGCGGAACTCAACGCCGCGATTTGCCTTGTTACCAGAATTGAATGAAATTATTTAATATTTTACATATTTAATATCCCGGAGTGGGTATCGAATCCACAGTCGCGTCGCGTTTACAGTCGTACGCTTGTGCTTCTGCGCTACGACAGGCCCCAATAAGATATAATTAAATGATTATTTAAAAAAAGCTTATGTCACTATCCAGCCGCTTAACTATCTCTACACCAAAAACCATAATTTCGGTGACGGACAAACAGACACAAATTACAATTTATAATATTAGTAGGTATAAAATTTTCCTGTAAAAAGGTTGAACGTAGTATTATGGTATCTGGACTTACGTTATTTGTAATAAGGCAGCCTAAGACCCTTTTATTCATGGGTTTTTCCTTCACTTACATGACTGACTTCGCTTCTTCACGCATAGGGTAGTAAGAGATAACTTAAAATCAATAAATTTCGTTTTTTCAATTTCCGCCCAAAAACGAAAAATTGCTCGTTACCTACCTACCTAATTTCACGCTTTATCCCTAGCGGGGTAGTCAGAGTTCCAGAGCGCCAAACGCTACGATCCCTGCATACCTCTTTCGCCTCGTCCACAGTCCATGCATACCTCTTCATGTTTGCCCTCCGAGGGGTCCTCATGCATTTTATTCGTTAAATGTCGGAATTCACCACGCCCTGTCTTTTCAAAGAGATGTATAAAAATACCTCCGAGTGGGATTCGAACCCACAATCACCGCGTTTACAGACACTGTACCACTGCGCCACTAGTATAATTATTGTTATCTGTAATATTAAAGTCTGTAGTTATACTTCAAACAGAAAAATAGATATTTTTATCTTTGACGTACGTAAAACACTTATATATAGAGTAGAGCTTGAATATTAATTGTATCACATTGTATTACAAAGTGATAGATCATTTTGATATGCTTTTATTAGTTTCACCTTTATCTATCTATCAACAATGTAACAAAATGCAAAATTTTATATACTAACTGTCTTACTGTAACCGCGGGTGGTTGTGGGTTCGATTCCCACCCGAGGAAGGAAGGAATTTAAATTATTTTCAGTTTTCTGTTATAGCAAGAAGCGCTCCGTTGAGTATCGTTATAAGATATGCAATGTCTCTATTTCGAGCGGAAAGTGAGAAACGAAGAATTTTGACACTAGGTTAATTTTGACTACCTTACTATTCAGGCATAATATATTTATTAATATCGAATTCACGACTAAATCGCATTTACAGTCACACATTGTCCCACTGCGTCACGATTGCTTTTTTAAATAGCGTTCTATAATCGTTCGTTAAATGAAGTTGTTTCTTTTAAAAGAAACTAATAGAGCTGCCTCATTATAGGTATTGATATACTGCTTAACACTAGGTTCCCTCTGCCTACCCTGCTATATGCGGGATACAGCGTGAAGCTAAAAAAAGCGAGCAAGTCAGCGAGTTTTGTCACGTGGGAAATACCTAAGCGTGAAGCTATGTATGTATGTATGTATGTTTACTGCTTAAGCGATTCAAGTTTTCTTATATATTTTCAATATATTTACATTTTTAAAATGGCAAATAAGACTGTAAAGTATAATAAAATAAGAAGCATTATATATTCTAAAGTGATTAGGTATTTGTTAAGTGACAAAGCTGGCTGGTAAACACATTTTTTTTGTATATTTTTGGTTTTAACTTCCCGCTGTATCCCGCATATAGCAGGGTAATAGGGTACCTGAGAACCTAGTGTTAAAACACTCCGTTCCCCACTTCCCGCCGAGTTGAGGCATTGGGTCTTGGAGTGGCGGAACTCAACGCCGCGTGTCGTCTAGTTACCAAACCCAGAAAATGAAACATTTGCTGGAGTGGGAATTGAACCCACAACCTGTCACGTTACAGTCGCACGTTTGTGCCTTTGCGCCACGACAGGCGTTGATTTTGGTTTCAAATTGTGTATAATAAAGAATTAATAAATAAATGACAAAGCGTGGCGTTGAGTTCCGACATTTCGCACACAATATCTTGAATTCAGGCGGGAAGCGGCGAACGTAGTGTTAACTGACTACTCTGTTACATGGAATGCCTGAATTTGTTTCTTTTAATAAATAAATAAATTTAATAATATAAAAAATATTGATAATAAAATAATGTTAGAAATTATATTACTTTATAAATAATTACAAATTTAACAAAAAAATTTAACTGGTTTCAAATAAAATTCACTAGAAATTATAATTATTACGAAAACCTCAGAAACTACTGCTCATTTTATTTAAATTTAACATGTGGTCCTATTTAGAAGCACTAGCTATGATATAAATAAATAGCACACATAGTTATAAAGAACAAAAAACCCGACTGAACCAATTCTTCAAATTTAGGAAGCAAATACAAATCAAGTATTCTATAAAAGCTAGTTATGTGTTATATATTTGAAATGTGTTAATTAAGGCCTTTTATTTGACACCCCACTACTTTTTTTTTGTTTTTATTCATGACGTAATTGCCTCTATAGGGCGCAAAATTGAGTGACGTCACATATTTAAGAACATTTGGAGTATCAACCTATCTAAGGTCACCTTAATTATATAAATCGGTCCAGGGGTTTAGAAGATTTTTTTTTTTTAAAAACTTCACGCTGTATCCCGCATATAGCAGGGTAGGCAGAGGGAACCAGAGAATCTAGTCTAGGCACTCCATTCTCTTTCAACAATTCCGTTCCCCACTTTCCACCGAAAGAAGCATTGCGTGTTGAGAGGCGGAACTCAACGCCGCGCTTTACCTTTTTACCAAACCCAAAAAATGAAAATACTAAATTTTACATTTTAATTTTAATTTTACATTGGGTTTATAAGATATGAGGTAACAAAGAATATTACAAACATACATGATATGCGCGAAAAACATAACCCACCTCTGAGAGTCGGGTAAAAAGAAAAATAAAAATTAGTTCACCCAGTAAAAAGTTGCAGTAACACATATAAAAAAATACAGTCGATTTGATAACCTCTTTTTATTAAGTCAGTTAAAAAATATAAGTTGTAAACGGTTTATTTATTTTATTTTCCTCAAAACGTGTATCATGCCCGATCGTCTTACTAATGCCACATAAATAATCATGGTACATCAATCTAACCACAATCTGGGCTGCCCCGTGTACTAAAAGTTATTTTGCGTCGTTCTAAAAGTTCTTAAGCCTTCTTGCGATTGATTTTGTTTGTCTTGACTTTGAAATTTTATGTTTTTTTATGTAGAATATGGGTTCTATTCCCACTCAGGGGAACTCAGGGAATATTCCCACTCAGGGAATATTTAAATTATTGATTTTTTTTTGTTTTAGTTAGAAAAAGCGTTGAAAAATAAGGCTATTTTTTACATACATCGCTTCACGCCTCTGATGTGGTCCATTGAAATATAGTTAAGATCGGACGGGTAGTTTTTGAGTTATTCGTAATAATTTTACTTTTTATTTTACATTACTTGAAGAAGGTTTTCTATTATTTATTAAAAATTGAATTATTGTTTATAAGTGTTAGCCGTTGCGTGCTATAATTGATAGAATTAAAAAAAAAAACATTTTACCAGGATGTTTTAATTAATTTTTTTTTTTCAAACAAGGGTTGTCGTGCGAAGCTGGACAGGACCCCCTAGTTCAACATTCGTACTAAACTATTGCAATATATTGAATTAATAATTGTTTTGTTGATTTAATATTTTTTATGAATTATTTTAAAAATATATTATCATTGTGCACTCCTTCGCTATATAAACTATAAGTGTGCCAAGTTTCATGCACCTCCGTCCTCGTAAATTTCCCTAAAAGGCATACAAAGTTTTTGCTTCACATAAATATATGGATACTTAATTACATACATTACACATGTTATCACATAAACAATATATAAATAACCATTAACAATCACGTGGCATGTCCATCCACCTAAAGTGAGCATTTTATTATTTAACGACAGTTTAAGTTTTTATTAATAGGTAAATAATCAGCAGATAACTTAGTTATCTAATATTTGTATGTATGTATGTATATATGTTACGTATATGTAGCGAACTATTAATGATTTCATGCTTTATTCATCGCGAGACCACATGTGGGTAAACCTAATGAAAATGCGGAATTAATGTTTGGAAAAACACGGTAAATTGTACATTAGTATAAACTAGGTTGGAATGGCGGCTATGTTTAACTATTTTGATAGAAAAAAAGAATTTTTAATTACTTATAATGCTTAAAATTAAAAGAGACTTTTTTTGTGGTTTCTATTTATGTAGCTTTTCGCATAGTAGGGCACTTAATCAAAAATGAACTAATGTCAAAGTCAAAGTCAAATAATTTTATTTAAAATAAGAAGTTACAAGGCGTTGCGTGCTGAGTGGCTGAACTCAACGCCGCGCTTTGCCTTGTTACCAGAGCGAGGAATTGAAAATGGTAAATATAATTTAATGATTCCATTTTCTGGAGTAGGAATCGAATCCACAACCTATCCCGTGTTTAATCGCACGCTTGTGCCTCTGTGCTACGACAAGCCTCATGCTCTACTTTTACAAAAAAAAATCGAAATTTTTGAATGACTTAAAAAGAAGACATATACTTATAAATATTATCATGAAATTGCGTCTTACACATAAATATACAGAAAACTTTATTAAAAATTCAAGGCGCATCGTAAACCAACAGGATTTTATTATTTATATAGGTAATTAAAATAGACGCAGTTGAGGTACAGTGAGACAGTGTCTGGCTATAAACGCGATTGGTAATGGGTTCGATTCGCATTCATAAATATTTAAATTATTTTCATTGCTCCGCTCTGGTAAACAATGTTTGGTGTTGAGTTCCGTCACTTAGGTATTCAAAGTTTCAAGACAATAGCGATTGGAATGAGGAGTGAGGAGTCTTTCAATAACCTGATATGTGTAATACCCTAATTTATTTAAGAAGGCAACTTTTAGGACTCTGCAATTGTTTCTCTTTCTTGACTCTGCAATCTATAGATAAAATTTATAATTTCGTAAGCTTAGTTAAGTAATATGAAAAATGTAGAGAGAATTAACAAGATAGTAATCAGAATAATAATTATAAAAAAATCTAGTACGAGAAAGAAAAAGTGAAGTTTATAATTTACTAAATAAATATAGAGGTACAACAAAAAAGTGGGGAACGGAATTGTTGAAAGAGAACGGAGTGCCTTAACACTAGGTTCTCTGGTCACCACTGCCTATTATACGTGGGATATACCTGCTATATGCGAGATACAGCATGAAGCTAAATTATAATTATAAAGAACAAAATCCCCGACTGATCCATTCCTCAAATTTAGGAAGCAAATACAATTAAAGTTAGCTATAAAAGCTGGCTATGTGTTATATATTTGAAATGTGCTAATTAAGTTCTTTCATTTGACACTCCACACGATACACATCAACGATTTTTTTTGTTTTTATTCATGACGTAATTGCCTCTTAGAGGGCGCCATATTGAATTAAAAGTGACGTCACATATCTAAGAACACTTGGAGTGTCAATACCTATGTAACGTCACCTTAATTATATGAATCGGTCCAGGGGTTTGGAAGATATGAGGTAATAAAGAATATTACAAACATACATGATACGCGCGAAAAACCCTCCTCTTGACAGTCGGATAAAAAAAACATACAAAGATTTAGATTTATATTAGAGACATCTACCTACATAGAAGGAGGAAAACAACATTTTCCTATGACATTTTATTGTTTGGGATTAGATTGCTTGAAAATGAATATATTATATTAAATGTTAAACTACTGTTTTATCCTCTTAAGATTATTATTTTATTATATTAAGTTCATTTGGTTTTATAAGATGCAAATTGATAATATTTACATAGATTTATATAAGCAGGTATAAATAAAAAAAATAATAAATAACTAAGATTTTAACAAAAAAAGGAAAAAAAATGGCTTCAATACAATAAACTAGGTACAATTATTACGAATAACTCAAAAACTGCTAGTTAGATCTTAACTAAATTTAAATGGGACCTCATAAGAACTAACTAATAATATAACAAAAAAATTGGTTCATCCAGAAGATTCATAAATAGTGATGTAGTAACACACATGAAAAACTACAGTCGAATTGAGAACTTCCTCTTTTTTAAGTCGGTTGAAAGTATTAAAAAAGTAACGTAGTAATTTCAATGCGAACTCTATCCAATTATTTTATAAATTCTTACGGAGCTACATCAAATTTTTTATATGCCCATTGCAAATTATTTTTATTGTTAGCATTTCTATAAAGAGAATAAAAAAAAATATGTCGTTGAGTTCCACCACTTAGCAATGCCCCAATTCGACGTTTCCGTCTTTTCCCACTTTCGTGGGGAACGGAAATTTTAAAAGAGAACGGAGTGTCTTAACACTAGGTTCTCTGGTTCCCTCTGGCTACCCTGCTATGTGCGGGATACGGCATGAAGCTAAAAAAAATCACTACCTAAATGTTATTTCTAAGAATAATCATTTGACAAGAGACTATAGGAATTATAAAAGTTATTATTTTTCAAAGTATTATTCACATTTAGGATAAGAAATATATTTATATGTTTCATTTATATTGTTAGCAGCATATAAATAAGTTGTAACAAGCGTATTCAAAAATTTCGACGTAGCTAAATAAGAACGTATGGTTTAGCAGTTAGATCGTTTTGACGGTTTCCACGAGGCGCGGGTTCGAGTTACGCTATGTTAAAATTTTTATACGTTTTCTAAAAAAGTTTTTCGTTCCTAAGTGTGTGATTATCACTTTATATTATGAAAAATAATTATAACTTACTTAAATTCACGCTTTGCCCCTAGCGGGGTAGTCAGGGAGAACGGAGCGCCAAACGCTACGGTCCCTATCTCTTTCGCCTAGTCCATAGTCATTTACCTCTTCATACATGTCCCCCGGGGGGTCTTCATGCTTTTTACGTGACCTTCCTCTAGTATCATTAATAAAAAATATTTATAAATTTATATAAATATTGCAGTAACGTTGCTAAGCAACTTAACCATATCTATACGTTACATTTCAAACGCATGGACACTAAGTCCAAATCCAATATGGTACACAAGGTCGTGTGTTTATTTTTAAACATTCACTGATAATACCGGATTAATTAATGATAAGATATTCGTATATATATCGGTTATTGTTTATCGGCATATTTATTGCCTTGGAATTGAAAGATCACATTTTCTATATAAAATATATATTACTCAGAGCTTCTGTTTTCGACATTTTTATAAAAAAACAGCTTCACGCTTTATCTCGCATAACAGGGTAGTCAGAGAGACCTAGTGTCAAGGCATTCCGTTCCTTGGTTTCCGCCCGAATTCGAGATTTTGCATTGTGTAACTGAGCAAGTGACGGAACTCAACGCTACGCTTTGTTTTAATAGAGCGTAATCATTACCCCAAGTGGAAATCGAACCCACAACCTATTGCGTTTACCTTCAGATAATGTTTCACTGAGCCACGATGGCCTCTGGGTCCCATGATAGATTATAATTAGTAGATGTTACGTTATTCTGTATTAACTATATTACTCCTTACGCCTGTCGTGGCGCAGAGGCACAAGTGTGCGACTGTAAAGCGACAAGTTGTGGGTTCGATTCCAACTCCAGGAAATGAAGTATCTTCATTTTCTGGGTTTGGTAACAAGGCAAAGCGCGGCTTCGAGTTCCGCCACTCAACATGCAATGCCTCAATCTGGCGGAAAGTGGGGAACGGATTTGTTAGAAAAGAACGGAGTGTCTTAACACTAGGTTCTCAGGTTCCCTCTGCCTACCCTGCTAAATACGGGATACAGCGTGAAGTTAAAAAAAAAAACTCTATATTACTGTAAATCATCTATGAGTATATCTATTCAGTAATTTTTACTTGTAAAAGTACATTCATCTATCCTCACAAATTTTCGTATTTATAACATTAGTAGCATTGTTAATACAAGACTCGTTTACGCGTAAAATACACAATGTTGAACACATGGTAGTGTGTGTAATATTACTTGTAATTTTTTTTAACTTCACACATTATCCCGCATATAGCACACTTTGCCTTGTTACCAAACCCAGGAAATGAAAAGATTAACATTTCCTGGAGTGGGAATCGAACCCACAACCTGTCGCGTTTACAGTCGCACGCCTCTGCGCCACGACAGGCGTATATATATTTTTCATCAGCTCGGTTATCATAACAACGTTAGGATTATACCATGCTTTTTATATTGTTTTCCCATCCGGACACATGTGCAACTTTTTAGCAAATTAGACGGAAAGAAGTGAGTCAAAAGAGATAGAGCTATATTTTGTTATTTATATGTATTAGATTTTTTTTTTATCTTCACGCTGTATCCCGCATAAAGCGGAGTAGGCAGAGGGAACCTGAGAACCTAGTGTTAAGACACTCCGTTCTCTTACAACAATTCCTTTCCCCACTTTCCGCCGAATGGAGGCATTGCGTGCTGAGTGGCGGAACTCAACGCTGCGCTTTGCCTTGTTACCAAACCCCGGAAATGAAAATACTAACATTTCCTGGAGTGGGAATCGAATCCAGAACCTGTCGCGTTTACAGTCGCACGTTTGTGCCTCTGCGCCACGACAGGCGTTAGATAGATAGTAAAATCGGGCTAGAAAATATAAATACACAATGTTATTATTTTTTATCTTTTTGATCGATCCCTTTCACGATATTGCTCGGGCTGAAAATATAAATGCACAATGTTATTATTTTTATCTTTTGATCCCGTCCCTTTCACGATATTGCTTTACGTAATTTGCATCTTCATCGGATTTGGGGATTTTTAGTGATTCATAGAAAAAAAATATGTTTCAAGAGAATTCCGGCTTTTAAAGTAAAGCTTAGCAATTTATTATTTAGCAATTATATATTTTTTTAGAAGATCACGCTTCGCAAATAAATGCAAAGTCTTTTTAAATAAGTAATAATGTAGTTTTTGGCGTAATTTCCAATATTTCCAATTTCCTTTGTCACATCTGCCAAATTTTTAAAGAAAAAAACTTAATGACACTTGTTCCTCTTTTTTCAAATTTTAAGTAGAAAAATTCTTTCGAGTAGGATTTGAATTCGTAAGTCAGTAACATATGTAACTGCGCCATAACAGCATTGTATATTTTTTTCCTACATATAAATTATAACTCAATGACAGAGTTACTGAGTGACTGACAGACAACGCACAATCGAATCTATTGTGCGTAGAAATTGAAATTTGGCTTTAATTATTACTTGAGCAGAGATTTCAAAATTTTCCAAAATTTCCAAGGGACCCGAAACCATGGCACTTTATACTTTACAAACGAAAGTACACAAATATTAGTTAGTCATAGACTCCACACAAGCGACGTTAGGAGCTACAACTTATAGAAGCAAATTCTACAATAGAATACATACATTCAATTAAATCAGACTAAGCTCTTTAAAGTAGTGTAAATATGTTTTTAAAAGGTTAAAGATTTTAATCACTGAATGTCAAAGTGGTGATAAGTCTTATCTTATCTTTGGAAATAACATTTTTGGACGGAAACACGGGATTTTACAGTTTATAGTCCAGGCAAATCAAGTCACTGGAAACCATTTTTGCTTAACTATAGAAACTAGAACCTCCGTCGACGTGTAAAATACATGTTACCTTAGCAACCTGTAAATATGTCACTTTGTACAAAATTGTAGGTATGTGGAACATATGGTAGAGTGAATAATATATATCTATATATAAATACGTGAAGCAAAAACTTTGTACCCATTTTTACGAAAATTAAGCGGACGGAGGAGCATGAAACTTGGCACACTTATAGTTTATATAGAGAAGGAGTGCAGAATGCTAATACTTTTTTTTAATAATGCTTAAAAAGTATATTAACCATTTAGTTCTCTAGTTTCCTCTGGTATATGCAGGATACAGTTAGGCTAATAAAATGTCACTTTCCTTGTTTCTCGGGCGAAAGTGAATCTAGAACTAGACTGAAATTGCTTTTTTTTCTTTATGAGAGTGCGGTACCAAGCTTTAACATATAAATAGTTATCAGATTGCTTGTATGTTTGAAGAGTCTAAGTGTTTCTAGTGTTTACTTGTGATCTTTACTTTGTTGTTGTAGAATAGAATTGTTGATATTCAATTCAATAGATATTATTTTATTAAAAAAAGAACTAGCCCCCACGATGTCCTCTAAAAGGAGGTCAAGGAGGGTCCTCAGGAGGTCCTCAATTTACCTATATTTTTATGTGTGCTACCTCATAACTTTATACTGGGTGAAACAATTTTGATGATAGTTTTTTTGTATGATAGCATTAGCTATCATACAAAAAAAATATTAAAATTAAGCATTAGCTTAAGATGTGCTTCCATTTTAGTTTAGTTAAGTTCTGACGAAAAGTTTTTGAGTTATTTGTAATATTTGTACTTTTTAAAGCATTTTGTTTGAAGTCGGTTTTCTTTGTTTGCTAAAATTTTAATTATTTTTATACTATCTTTCCGAAGCGCATTTAACCATGTAGACGTATATACATTAATAACGCGAAACCCAACGATATCTATCCAAAGCGGGGAAGTACCTATAGTGTAAGCATTTAAACAGACGTGCCCAGACTATATTACGACAGTATCAAATATATATATTTTTATATATATTTGATTTGATTATATTTTTCATATTGGTAAATATAATATTAAATATATTATATTTACCAATATGAAAAATAGGCAAATATTACTATTTTTATGAATGAATCTTCTATTGATATGAAGAGAGTGACGGCATTAACGAGTGACTAGTGACGTCACTTGTTTTTTCGTTATTTTATTTTTTTTTAACTTTCCGCTGTATCCCTCATATAGCAGGGTAGGCAGAGGGAACCAGAGAACCTAGTGTTAAGACACTCCATCCTCTTTCAACAATTTCGTTCCCTACTTTCCGTCGAATTGAGGCATTGCGTGTTGACTACCCTACCCCGCTATATGCGGGATACAGCGTGAAGTTAAAAAAAAAACACTATATTCTGCACTTTCCCCAAAATTTTAATATAGGTTAATTTTTTGTATAGAGTTTTAACCGAGCGGAAATAAAATGTTAAGTAAACATTTGTTTTCAAAACATTAATTTCCTTTTGTCTACCGTTCATTTAAGTATATAAGTTCAATGAACGTTTTCACGTACAAAGCCTATACTGGTATTAGTCACAGTAAATTCCCTACGTGAGGAGGAAAATGTACCTGTATGTAGTGTTGAGAATACTGATTTAATATAGCCTTAAAATTGATTAAAGTCAAAAAGTCCTTTTTTATACCTTACCACTACGGAAATGTTAAAAGAGAACGGAGTGTCATAACACTAGGTTCTCTGGTTCCCTCTGCTTACACTGCTATGCGCGGTAAACAGCGTGAAGCTAAAAAAATGTATATATATTTTTATATATAATGAATATATAATATATTTGCATGTCCATTTGTCATCTGTCTGTAACATCAGTTAGATCCATTAATTATGATAAGCTTTGTCTCACTTGAATTGAATCGAATGTCACTTGTGTTTTGTATACAAAACATTTGATTTATTTTGAGAGGCACAAGCGTTCGACTTCAAACGCGATAGGTTGTGGGTTCGATTCCCACTCCAGAAAATGGAATCTTTCATTTCCTGGGTTTGGTAACAAGGCAAAATCGCGGCGTTGAGTTCCGCCGCTCTCAGCACGCAATGCCTCAATTCAGCGGAAAGCAGGGAACTGAGTATATGTGGGATACAGCGTGAAGCTATGTATGTATCTATGTATGTTAGATACATACATGTAACAAGCATCGTCTGTAGAAGACTGTTACATTCTCTTCTCTACGTTTAATCGATGTTATCAATAGTTTATTTCAGTCTAGTCTGCGAAACGTGGAAGAATCTATAAGATAAACATTATAACTACTTTATTTAAGGCTGGAACAATTAAATTTGTCATCCAATAATGTAAACTGTAGTAATTTAGTCCTTTATTATGCAAATAATTCTAATCAAGTTTAAAACTCCATCATTTCATGGCCAAGGTTTCCAAGCCAGTTTTGTTCACGATAAGGAAATGAGGAAGTAACATGTAATAAAAGAGAGTAAAAGTGGTGGCTAAAAGGCGATAACACGACATACGTCCTAAATTTGTAGAAAAATACTTCTTTC